>JAQBSW010006149.1:0-51060 GCA_029291075.1 Eudiplozoon nipponicum
ATATATATATATATATTTCCTATATATATCATATATAACATCTCTCCTATCTATATATGAAAGGAAAAGCGAAATGTAATCCATGTGGAATAACATTTATTAATAAATCTTGCTATTTCTTGGAGACGATTTTTGGTTGGTTGCGCAGTGCGAGCTTGAAATGCTGTTGAGTGGGTTTGTTCATGTGCTCCATAAATATGCAAGTATGGAATTTCGTTACTGAGACCAATTCTTTTTTTAAAACCATTAGTGAGTCAAAAATTAAAATATATGTAGAACTGTTTCGGAACAAGGTCACCACATTTGCTTAAATCTGCTGTGAGAATTGTATTGTTAATGAGTGATTAGAGGCCGGATGATGATTCCGGAAAGGAGGACTCCAAGCATCGCCAGTCATCGAAGATTATATCTTACCCCATTTCCAGTGGTTATTATGAACGATGTTGTAGCCTTCAGAAGAAAGGGACGAATCCGCACCTAGCAAAAAAGAAAACAAAATCGATGCGTACGTGTAAATGGAGATCAATCGGATCCTTGCGAAACTGATGGTGTAAAGCGACAACCCGCGAACGCAAATCGCAGAGATTCAGCATTTGAAGCTCGCACTGCGCAACCATTCGCTAAACACAATCGCCTCTTAGTTATGTTGGCCTTACTTTTACGCAATTTATACTACTACTTTTTCATAACGCCTTGTGATGCGTCATCGCTTTCATTGTGAATGTGTCCGCAACTAATATGTTCAATACAACAAAACGTATGCGAACTAATGACACATAAATGAATACAAATTTCTAGGTACCGGCAACGCTCAGTACATTTGCAGATCAAAAAGAGGCACGAAACTAAAATAAATTAGCATCTACCTCAAGAGTTATTAGAAAAGGATTCAGCTCCTGCACAAAAATCAATTTGTGAACATGTACTACTCACAGGTCATGCTGATAATAGTAATAATTTTTCAGTTCTATACTTGGCAAAATCGGGAAAATGCTTCTGGATTTTGAAGATTTTGCAATTAATGTTTAAACCCTGATTAAACGTGCAGAAATTAATTCAAAAAGAAATTAAATTGGACTGAAAAAAAACATAACAGGCCTTCAAAAATAATCTATGCGCAGCAAAATACGATACACACATTAATTGTTGAGACATTCACAATCAAAATGATGAAACATCACATGGCGCTACGTAAAAGAAGTAGTATAATTTGTGTAAAATCAGGACAGACATAACTAAGAGGGGATTGATTAGCAACAAATGTACAGTTTGGATAGGAAAAGTGAAAATACTAACGAATCCAGAATAATGGCTGTAGATACTGGTAGAAATAAAATTTTATTAACAAATGTTATTCCATGTATTAAGGTTACTTTTTCCCCATAGTAAAAAAATGGTAAAGTGTAACAATATATATATATATATATATATATATATATATATATATATATATATATATATACTCTATATATACTATATATATTCATGTATGTATATTTGTATTATAATATATTAAAACAATGAAAATGTAAAGAATGTCATCACCTGCGTAAAGAAACTGGTTTCGTTTTCAGTACATATGGAGCAAATATTGCAGAAAAATTCTGTAAGTGGTCGTAAAAAAAGATATGCACAAGACACTTCAGCCATGCGGATAGTATGCGGGAAATGGTAATGGTAGGAATTGATGTTCTGCTACATCAAATATGCTTATTAAGATAAAAACATCTACGTGGCGAAGAGTTGCATGTGTTACCTAACATAAATTTATTTGTAAAGATTAAAAATGTCCCCAATTATAAATCAATATTGAATAGCACAGAATCTGCAAAATTACATTCCTTTCGATTGAAAGAAAGTGAAATTCAAGTGAATACAGAAATTTTTTGATCGATTATATGTATGTTAACAAATTAAACAAAAATTAATATTTCCTTAGACATTTTCTTGTAATTTAAATTTATGTCATCATCATCAAAACATCCACAAAAAGAAAACAATAAAGAGCTTTATAATTATTTCTAATTAAGGCTATGAAGCATTTAAAGTAAAGCTGAAGAAGACCAGCAAGACTACAGGTTTGAATATGTAATTTTCATTAATTCGTGAAAAGGAATTTATATTTAAAAGGGCACAAGGTGTAAAGAAAAGAAAGAAATTTTTCTTATTTGTCTAAATTTATCTTCATTCAATCGAAAAAAACTGCAAATCTCTGACGATTAAGTAATGTATTTCACTGCAGTCTCACCGACTGACACTTAGGCCTTTAGATTAATTTTGTTTCCAAAAAGGTCATCTTAGCACACAAATATTTGTTTAGAAAAATGTATTCTAAATTTCAAAGTGACAGTTATGAACGGTCGGATAGATATATTTTTCAGCGCAGGGCCGCGTTTACTACAATTAAAACCGCTAACGTATTTACAAATGCAGATATTCAGACAAGCGATTTAATAAAGGTAAAAGTTCCTGATTAATTTTATTATTAGTTAAATAAACTAGTAATTTACCACAAAATGTTGTCAAAAATTGAATTAATCAGAACTCCTATTTAGATTACCAAGCTAGACATTTTTTAACCAGAGCAGATTCACAAATACTTCAGAAATACCGCAAAATCGGTAACGATTTTATGAAAAATAATTAAATATAATTTTGAATAATAATATTCTAAAAACAAGAGGCAGTAATATAGAAACACCATATAATAATAATAATAATAATAATAATAATAATAATAATAATACTAATAATAATAATAATTCTAATGCTTATTATAACTATCATTAGTTTTGTGGTATACACGTTAGTTTTATCCAGTCCGGCAATTAATTCTTGTATTATTCTATTTATACTTAGATGCTTAACCAGTCAGTCAGATGTTTCGTCATTAAGTATGCAAAGATCTAACTCAGTCCGTTAGCTGTTAGAGATTACTTCGAAGGATAGTGTTCCCGTAACACATGAATGCATTTAAAAGACGGAGAAAAAAACAGATAACCCAATTACCAGAGAGGACACAGAGTTCATCAGAATCTGTATAGCCATAATGCTAAGCACTGCTCAAAATTTAAAATTAATCGTTTAGTTTTTCTGTATTTACCTGTTACTTGCACGGAAACCTGGCGGGAAACTCTTACCTCTTGTACTTTTAACAAGATCTTCCAATAGCTCAACGCGCGCTATCACTCTTGCTAGAGTTCCTACACGCGCGCAAACACACACATGCATTCACTATTCCTCCCTCTGACTCGTCTGTTGCTTTAAACAACAATGCCTTTCTGTCATTTTATGTTTCGACGAGATTAGCATTTCCTTAATATGCATCTATACCTATTTGTCTGCTCACCACATAAGTTCACCTTATCTCATTTAATTTGCTAAGACTGAATGCAAAAAGAGGATATTGTGCGATATAACACATTTGAAAAACAAAAAAAATACACAGTTCACTAACCGGATTTGAATAAACTCAATCGAAGTCAATTAAAGTAAAACCGTAGGGCTCGACACTTAAAGAAATATGTGAAAGCGACGAGAATTATGTAAATGAGATAGCGCAATTTAAGCCACTGCACGGTTTTTATTTCTTCACACATTCAACCAGAGGAGTTAAAATTAAAGCGCCAACTCTATTAACTTAATCAAACAGACTTGTGCACATCGCCAATTAGTTAAATGAGCTAACTGCCAGCTGATAAACACAATCGAAGGAAAAATCAACGCTTAGCATCAATAACCCACTTTTAATGCACAGATCGAAGTTAAAAATACCTATCCTCTTATTCATAATTAAGCTAAACCTTAACAATAAGATAGAAGATTTACAACAAGTGCACATTCGGTTTGCAAATTGGCCCCCAATCAATGTGAAATCTAAAAAAATTAAACCAGTATGGCTCAGACTTCAGGGTCACCTTCACTAACAAAATCAGTAACGTAAAAAATCCATTTCGAGAAGCTATAAAAGATAGATAACATTTCTGCCCGCGGCAAAATATTTAACAGAACTTGAAGAGCTCCCAATAAGGACAACAAAAGTTTACTGGATTAATTATTATCCTACATTATACAATGCTTAGTTTATACTGACAAATTTATGTACAATAAAATCACCGCTTACATGAAGCCCGCAACTTTGACTTAAATAATAGAACAACCATTGTACGACCACTATTTGAAGCACAATCTTCTTATTCATAATTAAGCTAAATCTTAACAAGAAGATATAATAATTATGACAAGTTTATATTCCGTTTGCAAATTGACTCGCAATTAATGTGCCATCTAAAAGTATCAAACCAGCATAGCTCAGACTTCAGAGCCACCGTCATTACCAAAATCAGTAAAAAATAATATATTTAGAGTAGCTATAAATGATACATGACATTTCTGGGGGGAAAGTGTGGAAAAGGCCAATTTTGTGCTGCACTTGACAGCAAATTGGCCTTCACATTCAAGTGAAATAAGCACGAGAACCAATAAAAGGGAAAATATTTTTTTTTAAATTGCTTGTCTTTTCAACAGCCATATTATAAACATTGCGTATACTGGCAAAGCATAAAACCGAATTTGATTGTTTACTTTTATATATCTTCAATTAAATGCCACTTTCACAAGTAGCGTGGTTTCCGTCCAATTATGATAGATTGGGTTGGCTAGTTTGACGCATAGGTCCAAAGAGATGCCATATAGGCTCCACCTGAAGGAAAGGCTAATCAAAATAAATTATTTGTGTGTAGTATGCGATAGGGTGGCGCACTAATTAGTCATAGGCTCCAACGAGGACATTCTCGATTTCGAATGCTGTCCGCGGCAAAATATTTGACAGATCTTGAGAAGCTCCCATTAAGGACAACAACAGTTTACTGGATTAATTTTTTTAAATTATACAATGCTTGGTTTTAGGTTGGACATTTCTTTGTCTGTAGGACGAAATTGAATTATTTGAAAAGGTGCCAAACGAAAAAAATGGTCTCTTCATTGAATAACTGCATGCAAAAAGCGAGACAAACTTAGGAAATATAGAGTTGACGGAACTGATACTCGTGAAAAGCAAATACAAATGCAAATGTCAGTGGACAACAAATATTAATTTCCCGCGAATTAAAGAAATGGGACAGGCCGACTAAACTTAAATTCTCCGGTTTATTGGCACATAAAATTAAGCAATGTCAGTGTTGCATGAATTGAAAACAAGTAAAATTATTACAATTCTGAAGAATGAAAAATATGCAGCTTAATTCGTACAAATTTAATATTTTAACATTAGAAAACGTCAGGATAATTGCAACGAAAAAAATAAGAATTTGACTAATAGTTTAACTAAAGCTATCTATGGAAATAGCTATTTTTCGGAAATTAAAACTTCGGAATTTCTCACAAAAGATGATGCTTCTACACAGTTTTTGTACTTGATATGAGCAACAATACTACAATTGTTATATATTCTTTGTTGTGACAGAAAAATATATATGCGAATATGTATAGGGTATTGCATACCTAGTCACAAATTAGTTCAAATAGGACCAGAGATAAACTAAAGACATCATGAAGGAAAGGTGTAATCTCATTTGCACATTAGTTTCGTGCTTACTGGCGACTATTCAGTAGGAGCTGATATTATTCCCTATGCTTACTATATTTTTGGTCAAGAAATGTGGGACAGTTGGATAACAAAATCTTCTACACAGATGTGAATTAAAGCAGCAGTGAAGTTAAATTCGACAAAGCGACTTCAAATTTAACTCTTTATATATGATGAATGATGAGCCTTAAATGTGTACCAAAAAAATGAATTCCGAGATAAAGTGAATTTCACCCACATTGAGAATTACTAATTATAAGCACCAGTTACTCCAGCAGATCCATAAACTCTGACTTTGATCGACATCAGTTACCGCATTTCACAGTAATCATGACATAATTCAATTAAATGTTTAATAGTTGTACGTTGTTTTTTTTGCGGAAAACTATTATATATGAAATTTTATATTAGATGTTGCGCACCTACTAATAAAATAGACCAAACAGGACCAGAAGGACAATGAAATGTCAGAACTAACGAAAGGTATAAGCACATGTCCACGTTTGTTGCGTGTTTACTGGCAACTCGTCAGTAAGTGCTGCTTCTATCCCTATGCCATCTATATATTTCGGTGAGGAATGCGGAATAGTTGAACGAATGAGTATTCCAGAAGTAATGATGTCTTCCGTCTATGCAACTTCAAAGCCAACTCACTACATTATATGTACCATTAAACAGTAATTGAATGCACAATTGGTGGTAACAATTCTTTAAATCAAGTTTGCGAACTTGATGTAAACACAAATCCCATTTTATTTAACCAGTCGTCGAACAACATAATTGGTACCACCACCCACGCAATCAATTATTGTTTAATTGTATTGCCTATATATATATATATATATATATATATATATATATATATATATATAGGCAATATATGCGACATAAAATAAAGTACTGAATAAAGGAAAGAGTTGTGGATGTTAGTCCAATTGCAATTTGATAAAAACATCTTGATTCCCTATAAGCGATTTTTAGCAGTAGACCTGTGATGAGCCAGGAAGAATGAAGAGCTTTAGCACTTGAAACTGACAAAAAAACAAGTATAATATAACTTAAATAACAAATATCACGACCAGAGAGTAAACGTTTCATTTTAAGATCTGTTGATTTAAACAACAATAAATTGTATATATTCATTTGCCTATTTATAAAAATATGCACGAGATCAGTAGGCATTTAAAAAAACGGTTAAACAAGAAACAGAGATACAGCTTTCTTATAAATGCTCATCAATTTTACATTTAAGCCGAAATACACATTATTTACAACAGGAAATTATTAATTATTCGAGCATACCGGCAGCCGTCCAACAGCATATATCTGGCATTCTCCACGATTAATGTCGAATAGGTTTAACTGGCTATTCTTAAGCGAACTTCTACCATTTTTCACTTTAAAGACGTAACTGGAAACGTCTGCCAACGACTGAAACTTAGGCTCACGCCGCATTCTTCTCAACTGAAACGAAGCGAATGACGAACTAGACTCTGAAGAAGAAACAGTAGGAGATAATGACAGGCTTGATATTTCAGAAATGGATGCTCTTCCGCCCTGGATAAGATTACATGTGAACGGTCCACTGTTTGGTGGCGCATCTTTGTCACTAAGCTGGAGTCGCCCAACCAGAACATGATTTTGGGCATCCAACTGACTCTGGTCACTGCGACTGACAGCTGCAAAGCTTGATGGAATAGTTGTGTTGCCCTGTACACAAATGTAGATAAAAAATAGCTCAAATAGTAGGTGAAGGTGTAGTTTATTTTTGAAGAACACTGACTAATGAAGAGTCTCTATCGTGGATAATGGACTATCTGTTTCGAGATAGCTTATCAACATGTAACGAGCAGTCAATTATATCCATTTTGGATTTCAATTTGATTACGTAAATGAAATGTAGTCTGTGTTTTAGTTTTACTGGTACTTATCTGCAGCAGTCAATGAGGTGTCGGTGGTTAATGCGTGTTTATTTGCGAGAGCAAATGGGTTGCCTTATCTAAGTCAAATGTGGATGATTTGAGTTTCTCATTGGCGAGGTATTAAATATGTATGTCTTGTAACAAATCGTTCGAATTAGACTATAACGAACGGAGGATATAGTCTAATATAACATGCGCTTCCTGCTTAGTGGCGACTCATCAGTAGGTGACGGTACTATGCCCTATATCCACTATATATGATCAGTGGTCGGTAAGTCCTAGAAAAGATAAATAAACAGCAGCTGGCCATATTTTGCCTAATTAACCTAAAGTTTACCAAAAATAATAGTCCAGTTATATGTCTTAGGCGTAGTGTGCCTACTAACAAGTCTCATCACATAGATTTATGAGGGTATGCCAAACTAAGCATGGTATCCAGTCACCTCCATGATGATAGAGATAGTAACATTTGCGTCGTCGCTACATATTAATTACTATGAGTGTTATGTGAAGTCACAATGTCAGTGACCACGCGTCAATCTAACTGTGATGTGTTTTAATAGCAATATATAATGGGAACTGTAGCGTCGCATTTCCAACTTTTTTGGTATTTTTTTGGAAATAGTAACGATGTCCACTGATGGGTAGCCAAGGAGTATGTAAAGCTTGGGCCAATAGAATTTCACATTTTGCTCATTCTGGTTTAAGCTGAACTTCCCGATCTTATATTGACTAACTGGAATTAGTTACGTCATCTCAAATATATATATATATATATATATATCAGGTAATTGCTAGCAGGAATAAATGAATAACAGTCCCGATTATCAGTATCATATTTGCGTCAAATTAAGTTCATTTCAAAAGTGTCTCAGAACGGATAAACTTATTCATTTTCTATAATTTCTGCAGAAAAGCTCAGAAATATTTTTTGTTCATTATTCATCATGCACAACAAACCTTCAGAGATGCAACAGAATCGACTTAAATATTTCCCAATTCAGTGAATAATTTCAAGTTTAATTAATAAATTACAGAAAACAAAAGTTAAAAATAAAAGCAGACATTTGAATATGAATTGATGCGTATAGCAGAAAAGCTATTTAGGAATAACGTCGATTTTTTTATTATTTAAGTAGTACTTAAATAATGAATTTTGTTGCTCAGTGCTGTCCTTCTCGTTGTGGATTTAACCGCATATTTCTTGTGCGGTACAATTGAAAGCACTCGAAAATCTGTAAAATCTTGAATCCTGTACATTTCCAGGTGCACCGATTATTGGCCTTGATTGATGGGTTCTCACTTGTCCCTTCTTTTTTAAGCCTTTCATCAGCTGCTTGTATGATAATGACGTTGGTACAAGATTTTCCCCTCTTCTTTTCCAGAATTTTCCAGACTTCATTTCCAGTCCCATCTCCAGGGTTGACACCATACGCCCAGGAAAAATCAACTTATGGCAAAAGTGGTACCCTCATTCAAGACAGATATATTTATATTTATTTTAATTCCAAAAGTTTTTTTTTGTCTCCCTAATATCCGGTCTTCATACTCTATCTCTAATCCTAAAATGTATACACAAACATATCAATGCCATCCCCTTCCCGCACACAACTACCTACATACAAATATGTGTACTCCACTTTAGTGGATTTTATTAGAATAACTTTAAACAAACCTATCCATGTCTATTTTTAATTGCTGTTCCGGACGCGTATAAGGATCAATAAAATTTTGATTTAAATATTGCAGTAATCTTCAAATACCCCAGTTTACCTAATCCCATCCAATTTGCAAAAGGTAATAGAAAGAGACCGAATACGGAGCCTACACTAACGAATCGTATCTGAACCAAATACACATTTAAACTCATATCCTACATAAATTTTCCATTTAAATATCTTTGTCAAAACCATGCACACACAAACACACACGCACATATATATATATATATATATATCCGTCGTAAAGTCCATCCCCTCCTCAACGTGGTACGACGGTGTCAACCATGTCTCGATGGCCGATCGTACATGGGCTAACGGGGCTATGGCGGTGGTGTCACCAGGGCGTGGTGGATTTCCGACCGGCAATCGGATCTCCTATAAAATACAACATGAGCCCGACGACGGCACCATGACTCGGCGTGTGTTCCCCGCCACAAAAGGGTTCAACAGCCACAGGATTACATGGACTCCTGGACAGTACCCCGTACTTCCGAATGGCGAATGAGCTCTCAACAGCCACCGGCAACCATGCAACTTACTGCTGCCTTGCAGACTGCGCTTGGATGTGCAAAGGCTAGAGGTGCGTCCTCGATCAAAAAGCCGAGTGGTGAGGGGACACCACTTGTACCAAATTCCCAAGAAACTCCATGAAATTGGAGCCGGCTTATCCTCCAAAAGGAGTCAGCCGCAGTAAAGTAAAGTAATATATATATATATATATATATATATATATATATATATATATATATATATATATATATATATATATATATATCTTTATTATGTCCATTGCCTTCGAATATTACATAGTATATTTATAATTAGGAATAAAAAACACATTAATAACAAAGTGGATAATGGCCATTTATTTCGAGAATACTACACGTCACTTTAAAATCTTTCATTTATATACATTCTGGGCTTTCATTTGATTATGCGGGTGGCAACATATCTGACTCAGTTTTACTTCTATTCCTTGTTTTGGCTGATTAATAAGTGTGTTGCGTTTAAGTCTGTGTGTGTGCCTGTTTTCATGTAAGGGTCTTTCTCGCTATATTTTATAGTGATGTCTAAGATATGGTCAGACAAATCCATACGACTTGGCACACCAGACAAAGGATCAGGAGTTGTTATACTTGAAGCCGACGCCTATAGAAGGTCCATGAACGAGATTATAAATGATCAATCGAAATTCAAACAAGACATCAAACAGAAAGATGATTCAACAAATATCGAATCAAGAATAAATTCAATTCTGAAAAAGATGGAAAAACACGTCTTATCATCGATGGCTGATTCCGATATTAGATCAAAACTCATAGAAGACATCCAAAAGGCAAAACCCGTCGGAACAAACACCGCAAGATTGTACGGCAAACCAAAAACCATAAAGCCTTGACAGCCTCAGGAGCTCCTTCGATGCGGCCCATAATGTCAATGATCAATGCACCTCAACATAAACCAGCTAAGTTTCTCTGCAAAATACTTCAACCAATACGAAATATCATAAACGCAAACAATATCAAGGACTCCTTCGAGCTAGCAGATGAACTGAAGGGGAAGAACATTCTACAGAATAAAATGGTCTCGCTTGACATCTCATCCTTATTTACGAACATTCCACTGGATAAGACAACGACGATCTTGTGTGACCTGATTAAAAATGAGTTTTACGATTTTCCTATAGACACCAATGACATCAAAGACCTCATATTAGCATGTACAAAAAACGTGCGATTTACATTTGAAGTGAAATACTACCGTCAGATCAATGGTGTAGCTATGGGAAGCTGCACTGCACCCCTCCTGGCAGATATATACATGCATCACCTTGAAAAAACGAACCTAAAAGTATAATTGACCAGTGCGCACTCTACAAAAGGTATGTAGATGATATATTGTTGTTCATCTCAGAAGCAGCAGACCTATCCGAAATCCTCAAACAAGCCAATGGAGCCGATCCAGACATCAAATTCACTCTCGAGGTAGAGAAAGACGACAGTTTTCCCTCCTTGACATCGAACTCACTCGAGAAGAAAATGGGGATTTGACACTGTCCATATATAGAAAATCCACTTTCACTAGGCAATACATTCATTACAACAGCAGTGTGCCAAAATCCCACAAAAGAAACTTAGTTAACAACCTAGCAAACAGAATCAGGAAGATCTGCTCTGAACACAAGATCGAGGAAGAACTGGGCTACCTCAAGAAAATTTTGCTAATGAACAACTACCCAGAGCGGTTCATTGATGTCAACATCAAACCACGACAGATTCGCACTAGAGAGGATACCGTCAAGCAGGTTTTCCTAAACTTACCATTTAGAGGCGACGTACCGACCTCAATAATTGCACGGCGGCTGAATAGAATAACTAAGGAGAATTTCCCAGTGTTAAAGTTAACATCACATTTAGCACACAGAGAATCATGAGGTTGGATGCCAAAGATCAATTGCTAATTCTCTCCAAATCATTCATAGTCTACAAATTCTCATGTATGTGCGGTAGCACATATATTGGACGTACGAAGAAGCAATTGATCAACAGAATCCAGCAACATTTACCGCAGAAATTGATTAAAAAGGCTTGGCACCATCAGAAAAATCAGCTATTTCCGATCATATATTGGAAACGGGGCACCCAGTCAATTTGACCAATTTCTCAATTCTACATAAAGCAAAATCAGAAAAACTATTATATATTTATGAAGCCCTTTATATAAAACAACAAACACCTGGCCTAAATATTCAAAAGTTTCATCAACATGATATTCTAATCGACTGACCACGAATAACAAAATTCAACAACAATTTACTAGTATCCAGGCGAGACCAAACGCTCCCTCGACCAGACTCAACAAACATTTGATTTTATTGGCAACAAACTGAAGAAAACAGATCTGCACATAAGGTGAAACAAAATTTCGAAACAATATGAGCATTCAACACTGCAATCCGCACCTACACTGTTACCATGTGCCACCCACATCAACAAATGAAAACCCAGAATGTATATAAATGAAAGATTGTAAAGTGAAGTTTAGTATTCTCGAAATAAATATATATATATATATATATATATATATATATATATATATATATATATAAATATATATATAAATATATAATAAATTAGCAATAATTATTTTAATTTTAATTTTATTAATTTACATATTTATATTTATATATATACCTACATCTTATAAAAATATCCATTTATATATACCTCCACACTCTATATCTTATGCATATAATGATAAGCATATATGAAACCATGTGGGTTCTTCCCACATCTTTTATAAATATCGATATATCCATCATATATACGTGCATACACAATATATAATATAGATATTATATATATAATATGGAATAAATAAATAACAGTCCCAATAGTCAGTATCATAATTGCGTCAATTTAAATCCATTTAAAAAGTGTCTCAGAACGGATAAACTCATTCATTTTCCATTATTTCTATAGAAAAGGACAGACATTTTTTATTAATTATTCATCATGCATAACAAACCTTAAGAAAGGAAATAGAATCGATTTAAATATTTACCAATTCAGCGAATAATTCAAAATGTAATTAATAAATTACAAGGAGAACAAAAGTCAAAAACGAAAGCAGACATTTAAATATGAATTGATGCGTATAACTGAACCCAGAGAAAAGCTATTTAGGCACAGCGTCGAATTTTCAGGTTGATATATCTTGAGCAAGGTACGAAAAGCGTGAAGCATAAGCTCGACGATAATGATTGACAAATTCTTGGTGGGATGAGCTTGTCGTTGAAAAGGACTTCCAAAACAGGTAGCCGAAACATTTGGAAATAAATGAACACAATTGAGGCAAAAACCTCTTCAAGTAGTCCGGAATTTGAACAAAGGTGCAATCGTTTCGGAGTAATTAGACTCTACCCACTGCACAAAATACAGTTTGAAGTTACATAACAACTCAGGGCTTTTTTCAAAATTTCCAACCTAAGACAATGCGTAGCTTATGCGGAGCAAATGATAGCACTCTTAGGTCGGTAAAATCCTGAATGTTGTACATTTTCAGGTGATCTGATTATTGGCTTTCCATCAGCTGATTGTCTAAAAATGACGTTGAAACAAGAATTTGCTCTGTTCTTTTATATATATATATATATATATATATATATATATATATATATATATATATATATATTCAATCTGGTGACAAATGATCATTTGAGTTATCCAAATTGATATGTGAACAAAAAATCTTTTAGACGGAGTGTGAAATAAGAAAACAACCAATCAGTAGCAAAATATATTCTCTGTTCAGCCTTTCCCTTAAGTGGAGTCTTATTGGAATCTTTCAATAACTAAAGTACAAACTAACCACCTCCGATCTCGTCATTACACGGTAAAATGAATAAATTGCGAAACTGTATTAATCGAAATTACCTGATCTTCATATTGACTAACACAGGCTGAATTCCAGTTGTTTTGTTTCTTCAAGATATTTCGGCGGCCGTTGTCGGCCGCCTTCTTCAGTTCACCCATCATCACAAGTTTTACAAAACAAACTAATGAAGCAAGCGCGATATTTCCTCTGGCCATATCATTTATACTTCAGACTGACTTTTCACTAGATAGTTGCGTGTCACGTGTGTGTGTGCATATCCATAACTGTTATGTCCATCCAACTAAGTGAAACTAGAGTGACTAAATATTAATTTACTATTTGCTTGCGTTAAATTATTTGTTTTATATTCACCATGCGGAATGACGTATCTGAGGTTTGCCTCATATTTTTAGGTGGAGAGAGACCAATACATCAGAAACACAGATCATAACCACATGCCGCTCCAAGTGATAAAATAATAAAACAGAACGAGTCATGCACATGTGAAATTTCATTCAGAACACTTAGGTTGTACATAAGATTAGTCTTGTTTAATAACAGTTGTCATATCATTAAATAGGCACACGTCACGCATGTGCATGCGTGTATACATAACTAAAAAAGATTCAGTTAAATATAATTATAAACATGTACGTCCATCTAAATGAAACTTCAGTCAATAGACATTAATCTACCCTTTGCACGCATCAGACTATACTCTATTCTTAACGTTTGAAATTCTGCAATTTGAAACTCACATTGCCAACTTATATTTTCTGGTCAAACTTCCCTTCATGTGGAGACAAAATGGAATCTTTTAATACCTGAAGATCTAGCTAACCGCCGCCGATCTGTCATTATACAACAGGCACTATGTCACATGTGAAAATTATGTAGAGAATTTAGGAAAATGAAACTTACCACTTTCTCGAAAGTGTCAGTTATGTATCCATGACGATCAAGCTAAAAATGATACAAAAATGAAAGGATCACACATCTGAATAGGAGCGACATTATCAATTCTAAATCTGTTAAAAATACGTACCACGCCACTAAATATAAAACACAAAATTAAACATTTAAATTTTGGTATATTCCATAAAATGTATTGTCTTTTGCAAAGTACTGTCATCGTTCGAGCTGATACCGCCAATGACAGTCGGTAAAATATTGATTCCTTTACATTTACAGGTGCACAGCCCGTTTTTTAATTGATTGATGGCTTTTCACTGGCCCCGTGAATGTGAATCCGTCCTTAGAATGTTTATCCGAAAATGAATATATATAGACATATATATATATATATATATATATATATATATATATATATATATATATATATAGTACGCATTTATGCTTACATGCCTGTATTTATGAATGTGTGTATGTATCTAGGACCGTTTATATGGATATATATATATATATATATATATATATATATATATATATATATATATAAGTATGCATATATGTATTCGTGTATTTATTTGAGTAAATATTTACTTAAGCATTCATAAAATCGTGGCACTATTAAAAATAACTTTTCTGATGTTAAATAAAGTTTTTCTTATGAAATCTATGCTAAGTATACCAGTAGACTTACTTGTACTACGAACTCATATGATTGACGTTCAAATTGAGGGGTATTATCGTTGACGTCATTTATAACTACGAAGACACGAATTACGGTTGAGGACGGCTCCGGATAACCTTTATCTGTTGCCTTCACTGCAAGCCAATAACCTCGCCGAAGGGAAGTTGGGTCGTATTCACTATTGGGATACAGCGACTCCCTATCAGGTGGAAGTCGAACAAGGAGGCGACCAGTTTTTGGTTTAATATGAAACAAAAGAGCGGCCTGTTCAGCATTCAGCGGATGGGTAGCATTACCTAATTTTCTACTGAACTCAGATGGCTGATTATACCGATTCGAGGGATTACCGCCAGAGAAAGAAAACTTCGACGGTTTCCAGTGTTCACCTGACATAAATCTGTTTGGGTTGTAAATTTTGTAGCCAAAATGGAGAGCTGTTACATCAATGATATTAGTTTGCTGAGCCCATTGTAGATCATGGTCTGCAAACTGATAAGTGAGTTCTCCGTTTTGTTCGCTGTCGAGATCTTTGGCAGTTATCTGGTTTTATAACACATTTGCGTTATAATCGTAATAAGAACAAAAATAATTTTAAAAGAAAAAGTTGCAGCATTGACTAAATTCCTACAATCTTAATTATACAAAAATAAACAAATTAGAAATAAAGTAGGCCTTGGATAAAATGACTCTTTATATTCAGGAAAAGAAATATGAACTATTAAATCGACAACAAACATCCTAAGAAAAATTAAGATAAAAATACGTTTTCATGAAACTTCAGAATGTCGACCACGTTAACGTCAGAATACTAACCAAAAAAGGTTTTATCTGAATAGAACCTCGGTTACACAATATCCACGCGATCACGACTTTAACACATTTTCAGTTTTCACAAAATTCATAGTTATTCAATTGCATGGTTCTGAAAACAGCAAATTACAAAAATTTTCCGAACTTTGAATTAAGACAAATAACATTTTTATAGCTAAACACATAACTTACCGAGAGCGACATATTAAAGTGACCATACGGAGTTTGCGCAAAAAATTCGAAACCCGGGTCTTCTAAATCCATTGAAAATGTCACCTTTTGTATCTAACTCTGACATATTTAATTGAATGATATCATGATTACCCCGAAAAGTGATAACTAGTATCGATCAAGACCAGAGTGTATAGATTTGCTGGAGTAACATGTGTTCAGAAGTATATATAATTCTCAACGTTGAGTAACTTTAGCATCCCTTGAAATCCATTTTGTCAGAACCATGTACTGACTCGGCAACTCTAGTGTTGATACCATGTAACTATTCAGTAACCATAATATTAGTACCATGTACCTATTCAGCAACCATAGAGTTAGTGTCGGGTACGAACAAAACAACCTGTGTTGGTACTCTTTATAGACCAGGTATATGTATTAATTCGCCGACACAAAGGGTATCTAACTACTTATATACTTCCTAAATACTGTTTATTGCGGAGAACTAATATATATGCAAATATGTATTAGGTGTTGCGAACCTATTAACAAATTAGTTCAGTTGTGACCAGAAGGATAAACCAAAGACAGCATGAACGGAAAGTATAATCTCATGCACATTCGTTTCGTGCTTACTGGCGACTCATCAGTAGGAGCCGGTATTACGCCCTTTAACCATTATATATTTTGGTGAAGAATGTGCGATAATAGGACGGTACAATCTCCTAGACGAATGTGAAAGCCTGCAATAGTGAAGCTAACATCATATAAAGTCAACGACAATGCGATTTCAACGCTAACTCACACTATATAATATATATACCGAGTCTGTAAAGGATACTAACACTATGGCTATTGTGTTAGTAACCGATACCAACATTATTGTACCGAAAAGTTACATGGTACTAACACTATGGTTTCCGAATCGGAACATGGTACCAACATGATGGATATCAATTTATGCTATATTTCACCGACATTGAGAATTACAACTATTTCTGAACACCTGTTACTCCAGTAAATCCATACACTCCTGCCTTGATCGATATCAGTTATCACATTTCGCGGTAAGCATGACATCATTCAATTTAATATATAACAGTTAAATACTGTTTGTTGCGGAGAACTAATATATATGCAAGTATGTATTAGGTGTTGCGAACCTAGTAACAAATTAGTTCAGTTGTGACCAGAAGGATAAACCAAAGGCAGCATGAACGGAAAGTATAATCTCATGCACATTCGTTTCGTGCTTACTGGCGACTCATCAGTAGGAGCCGGTATTACGCATGAAGATTATACTTTAGATTTATAAATAGATAAGTGATTTTAGAAAGGTTTCCACAAATTATTAATGGCAGCAATAGCATGGGTAAAACATTTAATAATCATGGCAGGTGCTGATTCTTCAGTTGTTATCAGAGATCCCAAGTATACAAACTCGCTGATGACTAGCAACAGAGCGGCATTTGGCCCTCTTCGATTTGAAATTGGCGATTTCCTATTGCGAAGTGTTCAGTTTCAGACCTTATCAAATTACAATTCTTCGGTACAATTCATGGCACTCTGTTAATCATCCATATGAATTATATCAATTGTACCGTCCTAGTTTCCCTCGTTTTTCACCAAAATATATAATGGGTAAAAGGCGTAACACCGGCTCCTACTGATGAGTCGCCAGTAAGCAGGAAACGAATGTGCACGAGATTATACTTTCCGTTCAAGCTGTCTTTCGTTTATCCTTCTAGTCATATTTGAACTAATTTGAACTAATTAGAGTATATATTCGTTTAGGGCAAAGTATACACATCGGCTAATCAGAACCACGCTTTTGTGGATAATAGACAGTTTATTTCGAAAGTAATGGCAAAACATATTATATATAATATAAATAACGAGTCTGTAAAGGATACTATCACTATGGCTCAATGTATTTAACCAGTCGTTGCGGTAGTTCTCTATGTTATTCGACAACTGGTTAAATACAATGGGATTGGTGTTACTTTCAAGCTCGCTAACTTGATTCAAAGAATAGTCTATAGTGTAGCCAGTGTAGCGCATTCATACATTTACTTCTAAACTTTTCTTATTACAGTTTACCTCTCCAATTAGTGTTTCGGGTCGACTATTTTCGAGAACGCTGAACTCATAATAGTGAAACAGATCAACCTCGATGTTGTCACCAGGTATCTCATTGCCATGCTTCGAACTTGCAGTCTCGTTTAGAAGTACCCGACTTTTCGACTCTTCATCAATGACAGTATCGTTTGGCAGAATTTTTAGCAACGGGAAACGATGTTTGTGTTGTCCAATAAAATGCGGTCGATTATCATTAGCATCAATGACTTCAATGTTGATCCCCACGTTGGATTTGAGCGGTGGATATCCAGAGTCACGAGCTTCTACAGTGAGAAAGTATGTTTTGGTTCGCTCATGGTCTAAGACCTTTTGAAGTACCAAATCACCTGTGATACCCAATAATTTAAAAAGAAATACGAAGAATAAATAAATATCATAATATTAACTTCAATCAGTAGAATAAAACTGTTGATAAGATTATTTTTTATTCCTGAACAACCACAAAGTTCAATTAGCATGTAGATTTGTGCAGAAAAGAAGCCGCGGACGGTGAAAAAATCACATGTTATAAGCAATTACAGTCTTTCGTTGCCTTCATAATAAAATATGTAAAAACACATAAATAGCAGCCATGACGCGCATAAGTGTTCAGACTGACCTAACTACATCTGTTATAATCTTTATCTATTATTGGTCGCAAAGTTCTAACATTTATGAATTTATGTATTATGTATGGCACACATTCAACAGCAAGCCATTTAATATAGGACCAGAAGTAAAATGCGCAATCCAACTTGTGCATGCATTACACGCCTACTAGTTGCACTACGGTAGGAACTTGTACTCGCCCAAAACTTCTGATTCAGCAGTTCAATTAATGTGGGAGCTTTTATTTGTTCAAAAATTAATGTAACTATGTGGTTGCATTGGATCATTCTAGGAATGGCAAGTGCAGCTAAAAATAAACTGTGCGAATTACAGTGAAGTGTTCAAATATATTCCAAGTAGCATATGTTGTATGTTCGTAAAACGTTTTGGTGTTTCTTCAACGGTGAGTATATATTATATAAAAAATTTTAAATAAACGAAAACAAAAGCCAGCATTTGCAATCTTACTTAAAAATTAATTAAAAGGACATAGGTTGCGCAGGCGTTAATAACAATTTAATCAAGGTTGCGATCTGAGCCGGGGTAGCTCAGTGGTTAGAACAACAGATTCCGAAGCAGAGGTGTCCAGGTTCGAGCCCTGTCTGCGGCAAATTCTGAACAGTAAGCGATGAGTTCCCAGTAAAGACGAAATTCGTCTACCGGATGAATTGTCTTTTCTACACTATACAATGCTTAGTTTATACTGATAAATATAAATGTATAAAAGGATAGGTGTTAATATGAAGACCGCAACCATGACTAAATTAACTACATTAAAAAAATTTTTGATCTGGTTCAGTCAAAAAGACTAAGTAAATCGTCTTGCAAATTATTAATTTATTCGGAAAATAAATCACCTAACAAACAAACTGCACAATAACTTGCAAATAGACGTGCCAAGAGAGACGTATTAGCATCGATAAGATGAGCCTTGATAATATCAACAGAATCCAAACATTAAATGGTTAGTGACGAAATAAGAACAAGTATGTCAAACGTGGAAAGCACATTTCTGTTTCGGAAAAATATTTTGGCCAATAATACATCAAAATGAGACACCCCGGGCAGTTGGTTCTAGTCAGCCTTAAGTGGAAAACAATCTAGGTGAATACCAACTCTAAATGAAAAGCACTCATTCATGCTATGATTAAACGTCTTGATGATTTTTACAGACCACAGAAGCCATGATTGATGCAACAAACAATAATTACATAGAGAATCGACTAGAGGACAGAATCAAAGCAGTCGCTTTATGAATTGATATCTATTGGATAGACTAAAAAAGCAACTGAAAATAAGCTTTAAAACGAGACTCAGGACGGAGGACACTATGCAATTTTTTGGAATGATGAATATCGTCGCATGCTCGATGGAGAGGAAATAACAAGAGGGCTAACATAAAACTTTCAATCAGATATGGGTATTTTCTGACGAACCTTTCTGGGCCTATGGAAGAAACCTTAGAAATACATACTTATATATGGTAGCTCAATTGATAAGAGAGTGAAAGACAAGTGACGACAAAAGCTCCAGAGTACAGTAGCATAACACAAGCAAACATCAAACGGTTTAAATTCAGTGTGTGCAGATCCTCGTATATCGTACACGTCATAAGATAGTTCCTCGATTGGTTCTTAGACTGCAAGTGCTCTTGCTTCGCGAGCCTGTCAGTCTTTTATGGCTGGCGAACAGCGCAGGCCTGATATCCACATTATTTGTCTTCAGGAGACAAGAATTGCTTTGAGCAATTCTCGACTTCATCACTAGGAAGGGCAAATCATCTCCAAACACAATGCGAGAATAATCCAGTTAGGTATTGTGTTGCCTTACTACTTCCCAGTGCAGCTAAAATAGACCTACGTGGATAAAGCAAAAACTCTCGTTCGATACATTCTTGGTTTCGCGCAAGAAGCATATATATTAAATAAGTGAACGTGTACGCACAAACTGTCAAACATTTTGATTATTATAATCAAGGTAGCAGTTTTGATATAAACACCTGACACATTAATTACTTACATATTTCAGTATAAACTAAGAATTGTATAGTGTAGATAAGGCAATTCATCCAGTAGACCGGTTTCGTCCTTATTGGGAACTCATCATGTACTGGCCAGAATTTGCCGCGAACAGGACTCAAACCAGGGCACGTCTGCTTCGGAACCTGGTGCTCTAACCACTGAGCCAATGTTCGTTTAATTATGTAAACATTTTGATTATTGCTTTGGAGAGTTATCCTATTTGACTACTGATCTTGATTGGCGTTCGGAAACCCCAGCGCTATTCGGTGATTTACCCCAAAAGTAGATGGAAATCGCGCGCGAAACAGTTGTATGAAAATTGGCACTGGCTTAAAAAAGCTGTGACAACGATATCAGTCTTTTATCTTTACTAACACAAAAGCTCTTCAACAAAAAGCGCCTTTTGTTAAACTAACAGATCGCAGACTAACCTGTAATTGTTGAAGAAGCTTGCATCAAGCAACATTGCAGATGAGAATCAACACTGGCTTAATGCTGCTAATGATCTAAAATAGTATTGAGACGTAGCAGTCTCTTCAAATTGCATGCTTAGATACAAAGTGTTAACACTATTAATCGAATCACGATAAAGCAGATGCCTCCAGTTACTAAAACACATCTCGTCACATACTTCTAAAACCTCTTCAATCAGCCATAAATTGTAAACGGTATGATTAGTAAAGAGATGAACCATTGATCTAATTACGAGGGTGGTATCGAAACAATTAATTTTGAATAATTAGAAAAAGTACTTACAGTTGCATGACTGGCCGTAAAGCTGCATGATGCGTGTTGCAATCATTAAAGTGCATTTAAATGTCCAAGAAGGTGTCTTTCTAAACCTTATGAAAATGGCTCAGGCTTACAAAAAGGATGTGTAACTGCTCCCAGCTCGCGCAATAAACTTATTAATACAGTATTTGCTAAGATCACTTCAACACCACCCGGAGTAAATATCATTTGGAATGGCCAAATTGCTGGACTCGAATACATTGACGAAACAGTTCGGCTGATAGCAATGGAAATTTTCCGCAGTGGTATATATTGCGTTCAAGAATTGTCCATTTGATACGGCCCAAATATAAACGCCCATAAAACGATCGTTATGACGAATTTTGATAAGCTCAGGAAGGTAATGAACAGCGCTCTGTTTCCAATCTTGAACGAATTCGTATAATCTGAATTTGTGGTAACACCAGACAGATCGGGTTTGCCGAGATTTTCAGACATCTGTTGCCGTGGTCCACGGCATATAATACATACTACTCATGAATCGCATGTTTATTTCACCAAGAACCATGCCCATGTTCTTAAGTAAATTAAGCTGTTTTTATTATTGCTTCTGATACTTGATAGATAACGGACAATATTTTAGAGCGTCTAGACAGCTGTATAAATCGATGTTACTAATCGGTCATTTTCTACTGACCGTTAGGTAGCACTAAACAGTAGCACAATTTAAAAGCCCATCAGTCCTATTAGGATAATCTTTGATATATCACCACTGCCGAACTCAGTTTTGCTAGGAGCATTGCACTTCTTTAGACACTAATTGAAGAGAACACTGAGAAGACTCCGGTGGATGTACGGCAACACGCGAGAGATAGGCCAGCAAACTTGTGGCAAGACAGTAATATTTTCGAAGAAGGAATCTTCCACAAGCCCTAATCTTCCGGTCATAAAACTGGAGACGCCTAAATGATCGAAAATCTGTGGACTGCAATATAAAATAGTTCCGATTGTGAGGTCTATTTAACTATGTCCTAACAGCATATGCACTACTGAAACTCATGATGTGAGAGACCTATAGTCGCGGTTATGCAAGCATGTTCTTATTCGATCTTCGTTATTTGCTTTCCCTACATGCTAATAAGACAACGCTCATCACCATAACTTCAGCATCTCTGTAAAAAACCGTAACATGGATACTTAAATTAGGATAGTTAAAAATATTTTAAAGCGACAATTTTATTTTATGAGAAATAGTTCAAAATTTACTTTATATATACCTCTGTGTGCATTTCTTTCTAAATTAAATTGAATTTTAGATTGAAACTGAACACTTCATCAAATGCTTAAGC
This sequence comes from Eudiplozoon nipponicum, assembly GCA_029291075.1. NCBI lineage: Eukaryota > Metazoa > Platyhelminthes > Monogenea > Mazocraeidea > Diplozoidae > Eudiplozoon > Eudiplozoon nipponicum. The sequence goes on from JAQBSW010006149.1 coordinate 23,012, forward strand.
AATTTTGATTTCAGACCGCAGATAATTAAGCTGAAGTGCTCATACGTCTAGCCATTAACAAGTTTGTGCACAAAACATAAATAATTAAATGCATACATTTCCTGTTCGAATTTAGCAAAGCCATGAATGCTCGTGGCTATTGACAATGAACAAATAATACAATATATTTCAATACGCAAATATGAAGATTAAACAAACATAACATACGAAAAATTAATAGAATTCAGTTGTGTTCACATTACGTGAGACTCAAGTTTTTTCCACTGGAAAACTCGATCACTAAAAACGCAACAATATGCTGGCGGTAAGTAAGATTCTTTCCTCCGATGGTAGCGTAGCCAGTCGTCTTTCGTCTCACATTCTCTAGAACTAGTGCATTATAAAATGGCAAATAACGAACGCTATCGTCAAAATCGGCTGAAGAATCATAATTTACTTCCTAGAGAGATATATTTATCCCTTAGGCACAGGTAAGGCTCAAATTAACGCTGATTTTACAATTGACAGAAACCCGATGCTCGTCAAGGCTAGCCATTTTACACCAAATATCCATTTCATAAAACAAACATTTATGATTATTTGAGCTTAACTGTCATAACACTGATTATAAATCACAGGACAGAATAAGTTTAAACATATAGCAAACATGATTCATAAATGAAACTTCTCAGTCCGAATTCTATTTAAAACGGTCTGAGCTCATGTGGTTTGAGATAGACCGGGCCATAATCTCATAAACAAGCCATGTTACTACCAGAGGGTATGCACGAATAGACGTAGATTTAGACATATGACAACAACTCAAGATTAAACAGACATCTAAACTAGATTAAAAAATAATTAAATACGCGGTTGGTAGTAACAATCCTTTAAATCAAGTTTGCGAGCTTGAAGCAAGCACCAATCCCATTATATTTAACCAGGCGTCGAACAACATAACAAAACTACCGCCAGTAGCAACGTACTGACGCGTTTCGACCTTCCATGATCATCATTAGAGTACGACGGAAAACTGACTACCGAGGATCAAACCGCATTGCATATATATGGAAAGTAACATTGGATATGCGGGTCTCACCTCTAGTAGTCTTTAAATAAATCTTGCGAGCTTGAAGTAAAAACTAATCCCATTGTATTCAACCAATCGTCAACCGACATAATAAAACTAACGTCAATCATACATACTGACCTTCCATGATCATCATTTCGAGTCAAGCAAAATGTACGCAAGACGAATATAGGCGATGGCCGCATATATAATTAGGCTTTCCATATATATGCACTGTGGTTTGATTCCCGCCAATCAGTTTGCCGTCGTATTATAATGATGAACATGGAAGGTCGAAACTCGTCCATATGCGTGTCTGACGGTATATTTGCTATGTTATTCGACGACTGGATAAATACAATGTGATTTGTGTTAACTTCATGTTCGAAAATTTTATTTAAAGAATAGTTACCACCACCCACTCAATCAATGATTGTTTATTATAAGCTGGATGTCCTTTGATACATGCAATTCTAAATTTTAGGCCATCAAAGTGTCTTTTATTTGTTATAATATTACACATCATGATCTAATGTCCGTCCACGAGATTCCAGCTTACCAAAGACCACTCTGCATTAAGCTAAAAATATACGCGGCATTGTGTAAAAGAACTATTGAAGTTAGCATACAAGTGTGTGCTGAGATAGATAATCTCAATAACAGACGACTGATCAGACCGAAATCAATTGAAAAATAACCGGTTACTAACACTTATCATAATGCCTAATTAAAAATTAGAGTGAGAATTTAAAAATTCAGCAAATATCAATGGTGAAAGTCGGAATAAAAAAATTGTTGGGTCTTGTCAACTTCACTGAATACAGAAATCAAAGTGTTTTTCTTTATTTAACATATTTATTTAAAATACAAGTGTTTCCTCTTTAGTCTTTATTAAAAATGTGGCAATTTAAACATGCATCAGCAGGGTAATCTATCATGCACAAAGCAAAATAAACAGAAGATGAACTTATCAAAGACTGCATAAAGACAAAGTGTTTTGTATAATCGCCGAATGATAATCAATAGCATGAACTGTATCAATATATTTATATTGAATATTTCTTGTAGGATTTTACTATAAATATTTACAAGTAGAAAGCAGCAAAAGTATTTTATCCAGTAGATCGCCATGGTCCATATTAGGAATTCGTCAATTGCTGTTCATAAAACTCCGTGGGCGGGCCTGAAAAGGGGCACATTTGCTTCGAAATAAGTGCGCAATCCTCTGACATATTACAGCCCTAGACTCCGAAGGAAACGTGCCTCGGTTCCAGCAACGGTCGCGACAAAGTCTGAGAGGTAATTGACGAATTCACAAAAAAAGAATGAAACCGGTCCATTTGATGAATTTCCTATGCTACTATAAGCAATGTTTGGTTATACTTACCTACAAATATATATATATATATATATATATATATATATATATAGACATGTGATTAAACTTCAATTGATTATTATTTCCCCATGATGTCTAGTGCCTGTTCTATAACGACAGATTGCTTGCTGCTAGTTATAACTTTAGTTCGAAGAGGTGTTAAATAGGCTTCACCTAAACGAAAGGCTAATAAAAACCTATTAATATACAATTGAAAATTGTGTAGCGCGCGGCATGGTGGCTCAGTGGTTAGAGTCACAGACTCTAAAGCAGAGGTATGAGTGGATAAGCGAAAGTGATCTGGTCCGAGCCTGGTCATGGAAAATTCTGGCAAGAACATGAAGATTGATCAAAAAGACTAAATCGATCCACTTTATAAATAGCCTTTTTTTACCCTGAGCAATGTTTAGTTTATACTGATTACATTTATATATATATATATATATATATATATATATATATATATATATATATATAACGAGATCACAATCTTGATTTGCATAATTGAACTCACCACCACCATGGAACCAATAATCATTTAATTATATCAATGAACCAGCAAGTTTGTTACATAAATAATCTATTAACAAGATTTCGAAGCAATTTAAGATATAAGGGCAAGCTAAATAAAATAAACAAATAAATGAGACTTTCAGTAACAAATAAACTTCTTGAAACTACGCAAAGCATCTTTGTATTAGTTTAAAGTAACTATTCTGGCACATCCTCCCCGTCTCACAAAAAGACAATCAACAAATTTAAAAGGAGTGAGTCCTAGAAAAAATCCATTTAAATGGGTTTAGCGCGAAAAAAATGTATTGTCCACTCGAGGGCAATTAGTTTGAACAACTCTAAAGTGTCCAGTTGATTGAACATGCCTCTAGAAAAATTGTTTTTAAAAACACACACACTCTTTCTTTCTCTCGCACATTACATATAAACAAATTAAAATAAACCAATAAGCCAGTTGAGCCCGATATAAGTTGAATAATTATGTAATATACTCAAGAATATTGCTATTTTATGAAGCCCGTAAAAATCGTAGCACAAAAAAATGGCACGTGTAAAGATTCCGTAGATTAAGAATGAATAGAAACATGTCCTATATAGTATCATGTAAGTCCATATTGGCACAAGAGAATATGAAAAATTTCGTTTAGCTCAGTTGCCCCAAGAAATTGGTGTATCCTGGAAAATCATTCGTAGGAGTAAGTATATGTTTCACGCCACTAAATATATCAGAAATTATGTTGGAAGAATGAACAGTGAAATCTCCAAAACCTAAATTGGTTTCCAAATATAAATTAACTTGGCAATATGTCCGCCATGAAGAGTAACCACAAATATACACATCGCATTGCAACAAAAATATGCTAATAAAAATATACAATTATATTCAATTGCAGTTAAGCCAGCAATTAGCTTCCAGACGAGTTGAAAGGTCGCTCCAATTGATTTCACTATAGCTCGTTATGTTGAAAAGTAGGTTTTAACTGCATGAACAAAGATTTCAAAATTGCAAAAGCCATTTATCAAAGATAATACAAATAACACAATCTAATCACGCACATTAAACGAACAATTGTTGTACGGATGGTAATAACAATTACTTTAATCAAGGTTGCGATCCTGATGTAAACACCCGTCCCATTATATACATACATTTTCAGTATAAAATAAGTATTCTTTAAATCAAGTTTGCGAGCGTGAAGTAAACACCAATCCCATTGTATTTAACCAGTCGTCGAATATAAAAAATACCGCCAGTCGACGACTGGTTAAATACAATGGGATTGGTGTTTACTTCCAGCTCGCAAGCTTAATTAAAAGAATTGTTACCACCACCCGCGCAATCAATGATTGTTTAATTAAAATAAGTATTGTTTATTGTAGAAAAGACAATTCAACCAGTAGATGGAATTCGTTCTTATTGGGAACTATTCATTTACTGTCCATAAATTACCGCGGACAGGGCTCGAATCTAAACAAGTTTGCTTCGTAAATTATTGCTCTAACTATTGAGCCACCCTGCCATCACCACGTACATTAGTGGCAGCCAAAACCTCGTTCAGATATGCGCAATATACCCAGATCTATATATATATATATATATATATATATATATATATATATATATATATATATATATATATATATATATATATATATATATATATATATATATGTGTGTGTGTGTGTGTGTGTGTGTGTGTATGTAATGTCTGAGATCCGGTCATTCTTTTATTGATGCATTCAGAGCTAACCAACTTTTTGCTTTTTTGGCTGTTACTTGTAAGAATGTTATTTTCCTGAGTGTAGTATTTTGTTTCGCTTTGTTCCTCAATTTTATTCTGTCCACTTGGTAACAATGTAGGTGCTAAATGCAGGTGTTAAGTGCTCATATTTTTGGAACATTTTTGCACATAAGGAGACAGAATTTTCAAAACAATATGACCAATCAACACTGGAATCCACACCTGCGCTGTTACCAAAATTCAAGAACAAGGTGAACCGAAAGACTACATTAGGTAAAATAACATACGTACACGTAACAGCCCATAAAAATTTACTAGCGTCCAGGAAAGACCAAACACCTCGTCGACCTGACACAACAAACATTCGATTGAATTAGCAACAAACTGAAATGGAGAAACAGCTTCATATACGGAGACGAGAATTTCAAAACAATATGAGCATTCAACACCGCAATCCGCATCTGCTCTATTATCAAGTGGAAAAATCGAAGTTGCGAAACAAATGGAAACAAAAGACTACACTCGGTAAAATAAAATTCGTACACGTAACAGCCCACAATGCGAAAAGTTGGTCAACTCTCAATCCATCAATACAAGAATGATCAGATCTAAGACATCACTGCAATCCTTGATTTAAATACCAATGACTTAAATGTAGAGCTTCGGCTTTAAATTTTAGTAGACTAGTACATAACTTAATTAATGACAATGTTTTCTGGACATTTGGAATGAAGTTATGAACATGACTTTTGAAGACACAACAACACTCAACACAACAAATCATCATCTGTGTTATCAGTCATGTGACGATTGAACAAGCTTTAAGGATTACACAATAATTGATTGCGCGGATGGTGGTAAAAATTATTTAAATCAAGTTTGCGAGCTTGAAGTAAACACCAATCCCATTGTATTTAACCAGTCGTCGAACAACATAACAAAACTACCGCCAGTCGCAACGCACTGACGCGTTTCGACCTTCCATGATCATCATCAGAGTACGACGGCAAACTGACTAGCGAGGATCAAACCGCATTGAATATATATGGAAATCAAATTTAGATATGCGGCTCTCACCTCTAGCAGTCTTGCATACATTGAACTTGACTGGAAATGTCGGCTGCACAATTTCTATGCAGTCACGAACATTAGCTGTTTGTAGCTTTCGCCACACACATATATATAGACAATACAATTACACAATAATTGATTGCGCGGATGGTGGTAAAAATTATTTAAATCAAGTTTGCGAGCTTGAAGTAAACACCAATCCCATTGTATTTAACCAGTCGTCGAACAACATAACAAAGCTAGCCAGTTGCCGTCGTACTCTGATGATGATCAAGGAAGGTCGAAACGCGTCAGTGCGTTGCGACTGGCGGTACTTTTGTTATGTTGTTCGACGACTGGTTAAATACAATGGGATTTGTGTTTACTTCAAGCTCGCAAACTTGATTTAAATAATTTTTACCACCATCCGCGCAATCAATTATTGTGTAATTGTATTGTCTATATATATGTGTGTGGCGAAAGCTACAAACAGCTAATGTTCGTGACTGCATAGAAATTGTGCAGCCGACATTTCCAGTCAAGTTCAATGTATGCAAGACTGCTAGAGGTGAGAGCCGCATATCTAAATTTGATTTCCATATATATTCAATGCGGTTTGATCCTCGCTAGTCAGTTTGCCGTCGTACTCTGATGATGATCAAGGAAGGTCGAAACGCGTCAGTGCGTTGCGACTGGCGGTAGTTTTGTTATGTTGTTCGACGACTGGTTAAATACAATGGGATTGGTGTTTACTTCAAGCTCGCAAACTTGATTTAAATAATTGTTACCACCATCCGCGCAATCAATTATTGTGTAATTGTATTGTCTATATATATGTGTTTGGCGAAAGCTACAAACAGCTAATGTTCGTGACTGCATAGAAATTGTGCAGCCGACATTTCCAGTCAAGTTCAATGTATGCAAGACTGCTAGAGGTGAGAGCCGCATATCTAAATTTGATTTCCATGTATATTCAATGCGGTTTGATCCTCGCTAGTCAGTTTGCCGTCGTACTCTGATGATGATCAAGGAAGATCGAAACGCGTCAGTGCGTTGCGACTGGCGGTAGTTTTGTTATGTTGTTCGACGACTGGTTAAATACAATGGGATTGGTGTTTACTTCAAGCTCGCAAACTTGATTTAAATAAGCTTTAAGGATGTTCTTTGGAACTAGTGATCTAAACGCAAATTAGGTACAACACGGCGAATACCGAAATAATATCAAAGGAAGCTACACTACCAAAATACGTTTTGTCCATCAAAGAAAATTTATATTTAATTTGAATGATGAACTTTCGTGCGCAGTGCTGTCCTTCTTGTTGTGGATTTGACCGCATTTATCTTGTGCGGGACAATAGATAGCACTCTTAGGTCGGTAAAATCTTGAATTTTTATCGTTTTCAGTTGCTCTGCTTATTGGCTTCGATTGATGGGTTCTCACTTGTCCCTTCTTTTTTAGCCTTTTATCAGCTGATTGACTGAAAATGACGTTGGATCAAGATTTTCCATTGTTCTTCGTCCGATATTTCGAGACTTCATTTCCAGTCTCATCTTCAGGGTTGGCACAATACGCACAGGAGTAAAACACAACTTGTGGCAAATGTCACAAGTTGTGTTTTACTCCTGTGCGTATTATATTTAACTTGTTGCACGTTGATACTCATGCAAAAAAGAGTAACGTTACATAACATGCCAATTTGCTACCAATCTTTCCACTGTGACGCATCTCAAAATACCGAAAAAGACAGTGCTAATGAATTGAAAAATATTAATTACGGATGTAAAACGAGGACTATTTCGCATTATTGACGCACAACCTTATTATAAAAACAGTTTTATAGAATACATTTAAATAAATCATTTCATTTTCACTATATGTCAAATCAACAGAAATGTATAGTTCTTTATACAGTAAATTTTTAATTGCAAAGAGAATCGAACGTAGAGGGGGACACATAAACTCAAAAATAATTCACATGTTAATACTCAATTCACGTTAAAAATGTATTCTATGTAACTAACAGCTTCCGCAGAACACAGCACCGATCTATTTTCTTATTTGAAACACCAGAAGTATGATTCATAGAAATATTCTTGATGGCTATTGCGAAATCACTCTATCATTAGCCAGTTGTGTCTAACGTAAAATACACTACGATTCGTTTCTTTAGTAATCGGCCAAATAACCCTCTGAGCAGCTATTGCATGTCTATAAATAAATAATGTTGATTATTTTATTACGAAAATTATATTCCTGACATATAAATTAGGCAGGACATCCGAGTAAACGTTTTTAATTGTTAGATTAAATATTTCGAATATTATTCTGTTTCAGTATTGTTTCAGGAAATTTTTGTGGTTTTTTATATTTAATATTTATTTTAATAAATACATCTGACTTCTTTAAATCAAATTTCCGAGCTTGATATTCGCTCCAAACCAATTCTGACGCGTTTCGATTTTTCGCGTTCATCAACAGAGCACATCAAACTGACTGATGAGGATCAAAGTATTATGCATATAAAAGGGAGCCAAAATTAGATACGCGGCTGTCAAATTTAGTGGTCCCGCATGTATTGTACATGACTGATAGTCGTCTACAGAACTCCACTCTCATAGGCGTCGCCATGCTGATAAAATTAGTCATTAGAGGAGCGATGTATTCAACATCTCCACAATGATTAAAATGGATAACAATGGCAAACCGTCTTCCAGTCGATCAAATCCTAATATTGTGTCGCCTGAAGTCGAGGAAATAATGTTGATCTTTCAGAATTAGCGATCACTATATTTCTCCAGACGCTACTCTAAACAAATATATGCATTCTTGAACATTTTTACATAACCACAAGACACCTAAACTAGTGCTTCAAGTGGCATTCTCTTTAATTGTTACTCCTACTTTAGTAGAATGATCATTATATATATATATATATATATATATATATATATATATATAGCATTAAAGCAACATAAAAAGAATGCTTCTTGTGGCATAACCATATAAAACCCATAAGCGAGACAGGTGTAGCGATTAAAAAGGATTCAAGCCAATACGTAAAAACCTAGCCTTAGCAGCACAATAATTGAAGCCGTCTTTAATAATCACACAACACATACACTAGGCCGAGTGAACAATAAGACAAGGACACATCTGCAGCAAGGCAACAATTTCTTGCTTTTAAGTAACGCTTCTTAGCTTTTTCCAACGCATTGTGATTTATGACACAAACACGCCTCACAACTAACACTGTAACGAAAATAACTCCATTGGAAAACTGCAACAAGATCGTTAAAAAACGTAAATCGATACCATACCACACAGATATTCAGAATAAGAGCTGTAATATTTACACGTTCACACAATTCCAACAATCAATTATACAAAGCCTTGTGTGTTACATTTCTCTGACTCTGAATTGCCAGAAGAAGAGCGTTCCCAAATAGATTATAAGAAAAAGGAGCAAATTATACAAAACTTGGAATGTCAAAAAATTATTTAAAGCTCACCGGAAGTTCCTATTAGAAAAAATTCTGGTTGCGTTGTCAGCAGACGATATGTGATGACGGCGTTCTCAGGGGAATCTTCACTAACGGCCTCAAGGCGGGCCAAAAGCAAACCAGGCCGCGCCAGCTCTGAAACGTATATGTTAATAATGCCTTCGACACCTGGAGGCGCTAAATATTTGTAATCAGGAAATGCCAGATCAACAGCTTCAATTGAACTAATATTGTTGAGGTGATCCTCTGTATGCCCATTCAATGTCGAACTGAATTGTGGTAATACCAATACACCATCTTGCGTTTGCAGAACAGCTCTAGTAAGAATTTCTCGATTATCAGCTAAAGCAGGAAATTTCTGCACTTGAACAAGTTCAGATTTACTAGTATCCGAAGTATTTACCGAAACGGGTCGTAAAAACCGCGGTGGTGAGTCGTTCACATCCAAGACGCGAACTTTTAATGTGGCAGTCGCGCTATGATGCGTCTATAATCGATAAATGGATGTTCGAATTGAAGGATCAGATTACAGAATAAGATCCAAAAAAATCAATTGTGTATATGTATTTTCACACATACAGATACCTCAACGTTAACTGACATCAGCAGTAATACAAACATAACTTGCAATAAATTAATGTAGGTTAATGATTGTAAATAAATGTAGACAAATAATTTTATATATCTCGCATTATAAGTGGCCAGGATAGCGTTCTCTGCAATATGAAATATAAATAAAAAGAGATATTAGGACGGGAAACATTAAAAAATATTGCGGCCAGCCGGGTTTAGCACAAACACCTGATTTATAGGCTAAGGGTCATCTAGAACCAAACGTGTAGGAAAATTATCTTAACAGTTTAACAAAAGTTATTTGAAGAAAGCGGAAATTACTGTGAGAGTGAAGAGAGCAGACTTGCAAGATAAAATCATGCTAAAAATCTCATAGACGACCTCTGACAAAGTGCACTTGAAAACTACAACTCAACATTGCTAAGTAGCATAACAAGCTGGGAAGTAAAGAATTCAGTAAAATCCAGTAGACATTCCACAGGCAATACAATTGTTTCAATTATTCATTTCGATGTTAGCTATATAAAATGCAGTGTTGCATCATTCACATTCACAAAAGAAACCGTTTTTCGAAACGCATACTGAGGTTAATGCCAAGTGTCTGCGCTAAGATTTTAATTAAATTATATTTTAGGCAGGTCAGCTGATATTATATATATATATATATATATATATATATATATATATATATATGCGCGTGTGTATACACTATGCTGTTTAAAATAATTAATAAAAATTAAAAGTAAATGCAATCTGAATAATGTTGCAAACACTTACAGTCTAATTTTATTTTAGGTGTTGAACACCTGGTAAAAAATTAGATCAACTATAACTTAAAGGAGAAACCAGTTCAGCATCAATGAAAATTATAATCTGAAGTGCACATTCGTTTCGTGTTTACTCGTGAGTTATCATAAGGAGCCAGTACTACGTCCTGTGTTCGCGAAGCGAAAGTACACATAAGATTATAGCTTTCGTTCAGGCTGACTTTGGTTTATCCTTGTGGTCATAATTAAACTAATTTGTTACTATGTGCGCAACAACTAATGCACAATTGTACATGTATTATCTAAAAGATATTTAATTGAATGATACAACGATTATCGCGAAATGTGATAATGGATATTCATCAGCGCCAGAGAATATGGATTTGTTGATCAAAAAGTGTTCAGAAGTAGTTCTGATTCTCAATTTTGTAAAATTAGACATTTATTGAAACCTATAGTGTTGGTACCATGTACTATCTCGGCAACTACATTGTTGGTATCAGGAACCGATTCGGCAGCGATATAGTTGGCACCCTTTACAGGCTTGGTAGATATATATATATGTATATATATATATATATATATATATATATATATATATATAGTTAGTTGGCTTTGAAGTCGCACTGTCGAATATTTTATATAAAGTTAGCTCCATTACTGCAGGTTAACACATCCGTATAGGAGATTGTACCGTCCAATTTTTCCAAATACCTGAATCAAATATATAGTGGGTATAGAGCGTAATACCGGCTCCTATAGATGAGTCGCCAGTAATCACGAAACTTATGTGCACATGAGATTAAATCTTCCTTTAATACTTTCTTTGGTTTATCCTCCTAGTCCTATTTGAAATAATTTGTTACTATGTGCGCATTACCTAATGCATAATTGCATATTTATATTAGCTCTTCGCAACAAACAGTATATAACACTTGATAGTTTTCCTGCACCCCTGTGTACGGTACATTTTAAAGACAACGTGGAGCCCTTCTGTTGCATGGACAGCTCGATGTAGATTCTATGCAGAAACTATTCGTTTATAATCGACCAGATCATTTTGTCAAGCATTATACAACACTTACAATTTAAAGAATCAAAATGAACTCATTAATAATGACTGAAGTGTATTCCCAAAGTATTGATGATGAAGGTTGATCATTTTACAGACAGGTATTTAGTGATACGGTGCGGAATAATACCTGTCATATAATTGCAGATCAGGGATTGCTAGTTGGAAATTTATGTCCACCTGAAAGAAGGACTGATCATAAACCATTTTTAATATAATGCGAGGATTAGGTGGAAAATGGTATGAATTGCAAAATTCTGAACCAAACACTTACAGGCCAAAATAGCAGACGCGGCAATTATGCCAACTACTGATGAATGTTCAATATGGAAGAAAACGGTCTAGTTCATAAATTGCATTTGTTATATAATGCAGTGATTATTCTATACCAACAATATATATATATATATATATATAATGGCGTTCTTCGGATATCTGACGAGCAGTATCTGAAAATGCCCATCTCAAACAGTGACTCAAGTAGCGCAATCGACGTTCTATAACAAGATTCGATGGTGTTAGAACGCCAAAAATGGACGCGTAGAACTGCTCGGTTTTTAAATTTTGTTCTTGAGTAAAATTCCTTCAGCCCACCGCTCAGCTGGCATTAATGCTGGTTTTAAATTTTGGTCTTATTATTAAACGTTATAATATTACTCGTCTTGTCCGTTTATTCGTCATTAATATCTTTTATTCAAAATCTGGATTGTATCAATCGTGTCATCACATTTATTCATAGTTCGGTATTAAGGCATTATTTAAGAATACCTCAAACCTGTGCTGACCGTAACTTACTAAATTCACCCCATTATAGCTTATAAAGTACTCGAATATCCTGTCATTATTATGGATTTTATTGTGTTCAACAGTTTCAATTGGTCATCGATGATTATTTTTATTATAACCATTACCACTATTAATGATATTATTAATATCATTATAATTATTAATACTATTACTATTATTATTATGATTATTATAATTATAGTTGTTGCTGTTATTAATTTTGAATTTAATATAAGTACAGTTGTCAAATAATCACAATACATTTCTTTAAATCAAGTTTGCGAGCTTGAAGTAAACACCAATCCCATTGTATTTAACCGTCACAATACGTTATTTCATCTACTATGTACTCAATAATAATAATAATAATAATAATAATAATAATAATAATAATAATAACAATAATAATAATAATAATAATAATAATAATAATAATAATAATAATACATTTATTTGGCAAAAAAGGCCAATAGGCCTAACAACAACAATCAAAAGTAGTTAAATGAAATTTTGTCCTTATATGTCTCAGGATTATTTCATACAAAATATCGATTAGCCGATTCAATAAACAAAAATGGACAACTATCAAATATATTACCTCACATTCCTCACAAAAATATATAGTGGTTAAGGGCGTAGCCGGCTCCTACTGATGAGACGCCAGTAAGCACGAAATGAATGAGCATGAGATTATACTTTCCGTTCCTGCTGTCCTTGGTTTATCCTTCTGGTCACAACTGAACTAATTTGTTACTAGGTACGCAATACCTAATACATACTTGCATATATTTTAGATCTCCGCAACAAACAGTATTTAAATTTTAAAAAAACCCTTTCATTCGAGGGAAGGCCTGTTCAACTGAATGAAACCCTCCTAACAAGAGAAGGCCAGCCACGTGTACGTGTGTGTACAGTGAATACAAACAAAATCCTGCATAAAATAGAAAATGCCGTTCTTTAAGAAGACCAGTTTCGCCCTTTTTCGGAATTTCTGCAGCCTGGGCGCGAACAAGGGACCATTTTTACCATTTTTGCAGCATTTATTTTACATAATTGAAGTCGTTTACTGCTAGAAATTCCTAGTTATATACAAATGCGTTTTTGGTCATTTTTCAGATGAGCTCTATTCGACACCATGTTAACTGGAGAAGAAATAATGAAATAAAGTATAGTGGCAGGATTTTCTTTTATGTACTTATATATGTCAGTTTAAACTAAACATTACGGAATATGAAATTCAACAAGTAGATTTGTCTTCATTTATATACCCTTATTATTGAAATAAATTTAAGTTTCTTCATAAATAAAAATTAATTTTAATAGGAAAAATTTAAATCCACTATAAAAATTCGTATCTCGTAACCATATATACAAACGGATACTTATACTCACCTTTTGTGATTGATAAGCGAATTCTGTTACAGAATTTCCATCAGTAACAATCACGGTCAAGTTGTGTACAGCAATAGATTCTCTATCCAGCGGATTTGCGACACGTAAGACGCCCGTAAACGGATCGATATCAAAGTACCGTAGATTGCGCTGATCAGAAAATTTATTTTTACTATCTTCCGCAATTGCGTATATCAGGCCGAAGGAGTCACCTTTTCACAGCACGCAGCGCAGCAACAGGAGCAGAGAAATCAGTAGAAGAGGCAAACAGAAGTTGGAGCACAGATTTTAAGCCAAATAATCAATAATCAATTTATTCTAACATAAATCGCGAATTCAACAATAGAAAGCCAAATAAATGTAGCTTGTAAAGAAACGAGACAGTGCTATGGCATGATATTAAGAATAAATAAAAGGCAAAACTATTCCTTTTTATTGCATTTCTAGCAAGCTAATATGGAAAATCACCCACATACACGATAATGACAAACTACAGCCAAAATGGAATTTAAAATATATTATTCGAATGTAAGCGTGTAATATTAACTAGCTCAACTTGTAAATTTATCCTGCTCACCACAGTCATTCAGTGGAAGATGAAAACAAACAAAAGCCAATCAAAACATAATTTATCTTGCAGCCAATCACAAGGAACTTAAGCTAGGCTTTCAGAATGCACGCTAACAATTTCCCTAGATTAGTAAAATGTTGACAAAATAATTGAAATCAGTACAAATAGGGAAAAATTTCTTCTCTAACTCATTACCTAGTTTAAGATATAGATTTTGTGAAAATGTTCGCTTTCATGAAGAACTTCTCACAAATGATTATTTACTTTAGAGGACAAAGATTGAGCCGGCGACGATAATGAAGTTAAAATATAGGTTGGAAACTTTAATGTTTAATTACCTGGCCCTTGTGCTCAATAAGATTTGTGCATCAACAGTCTTCATTTGAAATTGAATGCACTCACACTTTGTTAGGTACAACAAGGGACAGGTAATTAATCTATTCTCTATCACGTAACATGTTTCTTTTAAATCAGGTTTGTCTAACAGTAGCATCAACGACATCAGTTTTGACAAAATGCGCGTCGATTTTTTGCTTCTGCCGTTCGCAAAACTAACACACATGCAATTATCTATTAGCCATTGCGCATCGAGTAAAAAATAGATCAAATATGACAAGAAGGACAAACCAAAGTCAGTATGAACGGAAGATATAACCTCGTGTTCACAATTATTTCGTGCTTACTGACGACTCATCTGTAGGAGCCATTATTACACCTTATACCCACTATATATTTGGTTGAGGATTGTGGTACAATTGGACCGTACAATTGATATGAATCATTCACAATAACATTTCAATGTGCGATGATCAGATTAAAAATGTGCCAGCTACCATGAATATAAAATGCTGTAAGTATTCACTCTATCTGTTATCCGCCCAGTCAATCGGCCTACATTATAATCATCAACGACTTACGCATGCACAGTGTTGAATAATATTTTAAATCGGCATCAACGGTTGATGTTCACTAATTGTTTCTAAAGACAAATCCATTACCTTATATAGCACATAGTTTAGCTGCATTAAATGTGCACGTTAAAGTCACCTCTACGATTCGCGAGAAATAGTCCGTGTGAAGTTGAATTTTCAAGTAGACTGTACTCTTATCTGATCCTACATTTTAATGTTTATCTTAAAATCCCTTTCTATCAATTAACTCAATCAATGATGTAAATAAAGGTGGCTATCTCGATATAAACAAGTCCCATTATTTACTAAGTACTGTATAATGTAGAAAAGGCAATTCATCCAATAGACTGGTTTCTAACTTATAGACAACTTTTCACGTACTGTCTAGAGATTGCTGCAAACAGGGCTCGAGTCTGGGCACGTCAGCTTCGGTAATCTGTTGCTCTAACCATTGACATATCTCGCCGCACGCTACACACAATTTTCTGTTAAATACTAAATAATGCAATTTCATCAGACCTTCTTTCAGATGGAGCCTATATGACATACGTCCAAACCTAAAGTTCCAACTATCCTTCCCAAATATGTCATTACAAAACAGACAGCACACTTCCTTGGGAGTTGGTATTGACTTGAATATTTGTACAATTAAACGGCTACTGGTTTCACGGGCAGTTGCTCAGTGGTTAGGGAAACGGATTCCGAAGCAGACGTGCTCAGGTTCGAGCCCTATCCGCAGCAATTCCTGGACAGAACGCGAAGAGTTTCCAATAATTACGAAACCGGTTAACTGAATCAATTGCCTTTCTTACATTACATAATGCTTAGATTATATTAACAAATTTATGTCAATAATGCCACGGATGTTCATATCAAGATGAATAACTTGAGTTAAATACTTTCTATCACCGTCCACGCAACCAATGTGTTTTCAATAATATACGGGATGAATTGTCTTTTCTACATTGTTTGATGAACAGTTTATAGTCACAAATGTATGTCAATAAAGGAAATGGTTTGTACATCAAGATCGTAACCTGTATTTAAATAATTGTTATCACAACCCGCTCAACAAAGTTCGTTAAATTATATAACGCAATAAATTGCTCCGTATAACTATTAGACTTTTTCGCATATTTTATAATTCAAAATTTGAATTTTGAAGCCAAATTGTAAATTCTAGAGAAAGAGCCGCGATCTGTTGCTAATTTATAGAGCAATGGAACAAATCGGCTATAACAAGTACTGTGCTGGCCCAGTTAATTTATGTTAAATTGTTTTCTTTAAAAAATCAAAGATTTTATTACTATCTTGGACAAATAATGATTTTGGAACGCCCCATCACACTTGTAAGATCATTACTAACTTCAGAAGCATAAACAAATTATTATATTATGAAGCGCTGTTAAGAAATTTCAACCTCATCTACGCAAACGTAAAAGGTATGTTCGGGAAGAGAGAATCAACTACAAGTGATGCACGCAAATGATTTGATGCTTAGCTGTTTAACACTTTTTGATTTTTTGGTTTTCTTTTTGAATATATAGTAATGTCCAGTTGTAGACACTTAATAAAAATATAAAGATCTACGTTTCATGCTTATGAAATTTATTTTTAACTTTGCACATGGGAACGGAATAATGAAAACTAAAAATCACTTAACTCAAAGGAAGCATAAATCATTCTTTAAAAGTTGGGATAATATTGTTAAACCACACGTGCACTTTCATTTTGCTCTTCACTCGAACATTGTTTAGCATAACATTCCTTCAAAATGGTAGAAGTTATTTCCTTCGGAAGTACACGTTTATGTAACGCATACTCAATAAACCTAAATACCACTAGTCAGTTAGGGCTTGTAAAAGTCTTTCTAAAATGCCAGCGAATTATCCTCGATGAAATTATTATTAGTAACAAGAATTAATTAACCATTGTCAGGCACAATTTCGCATGTGAACGATATAACGATAATTCAATTCAATATCAATTCGCCAGGTGGTATGTTTTCTTTTCCCTTATTATATATAGGTGTGACTGATTAGAACGCTTAGTCGAAAGAGCTGTCTTAATGAAAGGCTAACCAAACAGCAGAAGTCAGAATATGAAATAAAATTGCGGGTAGTATGTAGTAAGTTTGGCGCAATATATAGTCCCAGATTCCGAAGCAAACGGTCCCCGATTAGAAGCCCATCCGCGGCAAATTCGGGACAGTACATAACGAATTCCCCATAAGGACAAAACCGGCCTACTGCAGAAATGACCTTTGATACCTGACGTAATGTTTAAGTAATACTGACAACGTATATATACATATATCTTTTTATTTATGAGCCGCTGTAAAGTGCTTATAATATTTCCCCGCGGGAAAAGAGAATAAATTCTTAATACAAGAATATTAATTTGGGAGTTTGGACTCAAATATAAACAAGCTGAAATATATATATATATATATATATATATATATATATATATATATATATAGTTCAAAATGAAAAAAAACAAAATCCATGCTGCGAGAGAATGAATAGAAAGTGGAGGATAATATCCCACTTAATTCAGGCTCAATATGAATACACACTTTTCTACTTATAAAAGTCAAGCTGCAACATTTTACCATATTAACTTCTTTTTTTGAAATTTAACATGCACCTGTTAACATCCATTTGAGAGTTCAATGGAATTCTATGTAATTGAGGGCGAGCATTCACCATTCGATTCGATACACGAATTTGACCTGTTATGTTCTTTCACTCTGGTTAATAACCGTCTAATCAGTCGAGCATTCACGCATGCACATTGCTCCATAACTTTATTAGATTTATGATGAAGGTATTGGAACTGACGTACCGAAACATGAAGTCATCAAGATTTTATCGTCTAACATCTCCAGTGATTGATAATAATGGTGTGCAAGCCTTCTGAGTGACGGTGCACATCGGCACCCAACTATCACGAAAACGGACACTGCGTGTACTTGTAAATGAGGATTAATCGGATTATTGTGGAACTACGAGTGCAAATCATGTAACCATGAAAGAAATTTTTAGATATTTAAAATTGCTCAATAATGTTTAATGTTAATATTAACGAAAATTCTTTTTGCGTTAATAGTAAAGACACACACTTCCGCACATAATATTTCCGTTTATCTCCTTAAAATTTACTTTTGTAGCCACTTTCTCATTCGTCTTTGTTATGCATTAAATAACGTCCTACCTAAATAAATTTGTCTGGATGATTGATTTTTTGGTCTTGTACTTTACTGTAATATTTGAACACGCCTTTTAACAATAACATCAATCAATTTCTCAGGGTATCCGTTATATTTTATTTCGTGTTAGCCTTATTATATTCTTTTTTTCTAAATCCAGGTCAATAGATATGTCCATATGAAATATATAACCGCGAACTACTGATCATTGATGCTGAAATGGCATGAAACTACAAACAATGTTGGGTGTAAGTATTTTCTTTCTATATTAATTAAAACATATTCCAAGTCTAAACAAATTTAGAAGAAAAGAAAAACAATATTTCGTTAATCCATTATGTTCAAAAGTACAATGGTGATCTGACAAGGAAAATATATAGGAAATCTACACGAACGGATAAACATAAAAACCTGTGATTTTCCTGATTAAAAATAAGAGTACGGTAATTTTCCGAACCCAATAAGAAATATTTGCAAAAAACAAAACATCTTAGACTATTTGAGATAAGACAGAAGGAAATTTCAGATTAGAAATTTCCAGAAAAGTGAATTTAGCATAAATCCAGGAAGTCAAAAAGTGGATTTAGAATTTAGAATAGAAGTAGTTTTTTAGAAATCCAACTTGCCAACTAATAGAACGGCGATCTCTCCATAACGGTGCATACAAAAATAGCATTTAACGTACAAAATAAAATTTCAACAACAATGAACATAAATATGTACTACTTATATCTTTGCATTAGTTGTAAACAAAAAAATTATTAATAAACAATTTCAACAAAGCTAACACTCTCAGGCGCAGAAGAGCGCATTGAGCATCAATTTCATTAGCTGTTCTATAGGTAACAAGAGATTCCTTAAAAATTGTCAATATCACTTGTCTTCACGGAAATATATTGCGTCATTCAAGCAGAAAAATAAAATAATTGCTGCAGAAAATTATCAGCAGATCTTGAGTCTATGTCGAAAAACACAATTAAGAAACCAACAACCAAAAATTGAGTATGTCGAGATGGCCTCATCGTCATCATCCTCACCACAATCGAGACAGCCATCATCACCATCTTCATCAGCAGCAGCAACACCAAAACCAACACGAACATCATCATAACCCTTTTTATTATCATCGGCATCATAAGCTGCATTATACAGGCAAGACATACTGATGGTTCACTGCCGCTCAACTTTTAAATAATATTAATAGTCAAGGAATACTACAAAGGTGAGAAACTGACGCTTTACCGCCGTATACCCATTAGAATTCTATTTAACTGTATGCTGTAAATAAAAAACAGGTCGCGTATTAAAAGTAGGTAAGTGTGAATTCGATTTACTTTTCTTCGATTGGCTGCCGCCCATCATCTGCTCGGAGCAATTGATTTATGATGCCTATAACCAAAGCTTCTCTCCTCCTATGGCACATATGCTATAAATTCTACCATTTAACCGTGCAGATTAACCGAAATCGATGCCTCGTATGTTAAAAGATGACTTTAATCTGACAGAATCGGAAGGGGTCACGATACCGTTACCGGTACAATTGGCTAGAAAGCGCCAGGCTTTATGTTGGAAATTTCTCTAACTACGAACCATATTGCACAACTCTGCCATTATTTCAAAAAGCAGAGTATGTCGAGTATCATTTAACAAATTGAATCGACACTCAAAACTCTTTTAACGTTGACAAACTTAACTTAGTTCTCTAAAACAATCGACCACATTATTCAAATTGAATGAAAAATAGAAACATATCCCAAAATTAGAGTTACAGTAAACTAATGAAACATCGAGATTCACACATTAATGAAGCTGCAAAATTACTTTATCGCAACGAAGGACCATCGCCATAATCATCAGTAGTAGTAGTAACATCAAAGAAATTATCATTATCATAATCAACTGCAGAAGCAACATCACAGACTTTATCATTATCACCAGCACTAATAGCATTGTTTTCGTCATCATAAACATCAATACACAGGAATAAGAAAATGAAAATTCACTGCCGCTTAGGCACCAAAAATTATTCGTGTTTATGTGTTGACAGCAAAAAAAATGAAGTTTATTCTTAGAGAGCCTTCCAACAATTATTTTAATTGATGTTAAAATAACTTACTTGCATCAGGATCGAATGCACGTACTTGATCCACAACCGTTCCCACCGGGGCATCCTCACTTATTTGCGCAAAATACACTGGCTCATCACCAATCGCTGATACATTTGATAATGATAAGGCAGCGAAGGATGGCGGGTTGTCGTTTACATCGGCAACTCGTAGACTGATAAAGAAATCACAATGAAAACTGCCATCACTAGCTCTAACGCGCGCCCAATGACGAACTGGTGACTCATCTGTTAACATATTCGCCATACTTTTATCAGGAGAATGATCAGAATTCGTCTGCACTTGCATAAGCTAATTTGGTGATTTAAACAGAACATACATTAATAATTCCTTTACAACATTTTCCTTATATTAGCAATTAAATACCACCTTGTGTTTCACTTGTTTTTAGATTCATTTTTAACACAAATTAGTAAAAATTTAAGAACTATCCAAGTTAATCAAAATCGTCTCCATTATGTTAGTTGGTTTAGTCAGTTACTGAACTGACATAAAACATGTACAGAGCGAAAGTAAATAATTTGTTTACTATAGAACATAAATTGCATTATATTTATGAAAAAACTTGGATACGAAAAACTAACATACAAGCATGCATGCACTGGCATGGCATAAATAGTAACCATGATAAGCGTGCACAAAAGACATAATTTCATTGACGCTTGTGCTACTTGCTTGTCGGCAACTTTGTAATACTTGTCGAATCTACGCCAGAAATGGGCCATTAATGGAATCGCCAGTGGGGCTACATTTTTCCTCTTGCTGGTTTTGGTGCACATTATATGGTTGTTTAATAAATACGCCACAGCATCCCAGCAACCAAATACGGAACAGTGTATATTTATAAGCAAGTTTAAAATATAAAATACTAATGATTTCATTTTAAACTGTGTACTTAAGGGAAAAACATAAAATGAAAAGAGAAGCATATCGGCCACCGGTAAAAAGAAAATAGAATAAATACATTACAATTACAATATTTTTTTCGGCACATTAGATAGCACATTTTGATCATCATTAGTTCAGCATATCCACCTGGGCTATGTAAACTAACTTGTTACAAGATACGCCATACCAGAAACGGAACAAGTTTAAATAATCCTATAAATGGCATCGAATACCAATTTTGGTGAAACATCCATAATCATGGTGCTAGTACACCTTAAAGCTATTAAGTCACATTGCTAAATACCTTATATGAAATTTACTCTACTACTTCTTGAAGACATGCGTAAAGAAGATTTCACTCCGACGCTGCCCAAAATTTCGAGCATCTATATAGTGAGTTTGGAACGTAATTCCGGCTCCTACTGATGAGTCGCCAGTAAGCACGAAACGAATGTGCACATGAGTTCATTTTATACTGTATACTAAAATAAAATCCATACATTGAAAAGAGAAGTATATATATATATATATATATAGAATTAAAGATGGATTGCGATTCCTGAAATTGCATAATTATCCAATTTGTGTTGTCACTAAAACAGATTTGTTCCCAGTCACTTCCACTGATGAAAAAATTTTAGATGCCTTTGACAGCATCCTTGGTCAGTCCGGAAACGAACAAATAAAGCAAATATGATACTTCATTTAGCCGTCCAATTTATATTTATGAATGGTTAGTCTCATAATAATGAAAGAGTGTTTCACCAGATAGACATATATCGCGTATGCGTGCATTGTAAACATAAGGTGTATAACAAATTAAGTAAAATTAAAGTGACAACTTTAATTTAATCTTTACTCGCGTTAGGCTACTTGTTTAATACTTACTAAATGAAATGGCATATCTGAGGTTGTCCTCACATTTTATGGTATGGAACCAAATAAATAAAATAAACCCTCAATAATATCATGTCATGATAAGTGATAAAAATTAACAATAGACAAACAATTTAAGTAAGTAATTCCAATCAAACCCCTCGAATAATTCGTAGTAGGTACTTTTGTTTCATTAGAGAGAAATACGGTGTTAAGTTAAAATATAAAATAAATGGTAAGACAAGAAAATTACATAGCTAAAGAATGAGCATTATAAGGACAAGGGTCAAATAAGATAAAAGTTCCTTAATATGTGTTCAACTCACCAAGAGCCCCAAATTAATAGACAAAAATAAGATAACAGTTAAAGGATGAAATTTTGATGAACAAGTATTAATATGCTAAACTTGATTCAAAATTCGCAATCTCTTACTTATGCTATTTTCAGTTTATGGTACGTGCAATCGCCTATTCTATTTGTTAATGCTGAGTTCCAAATTGAACCTAACGATTTTGCCATCGCTGTTTCATTCATAATATCAAATTTTGATTCAATTTCTAAAGATTCCCTAATCAATCTGGTCATTCTGTTACGACATTGCTATGAGTCTATAGTCATCCTAGTTAACTGTGTACAGTCTCCAGTGCATGACGGGCAAGATCAAACGTAGTAAGAGGTTCATACTTACATGGAATTCTGCGTTCCTTTTTTCTTACTAAGACAAGGCGCATGGTTCAACAACATACATGCGACTACAAGCTTTGCAATGGATTTCATGCACTCAGGATGACTCTAATGGTTCAAATTTTTGGTTACTCTTATAAGTTAAAAAAGCATCAATGATGGAAGTCATTAGTAAATTTAATCCTAAGCTGAAGATATAAAAATATGATTTAATAAATAATGGTCGTAGTATAATCATAGTATTAACGAACTCCAAATTGTGCAGGAAATTATAATCAATAACTTTTATATACAATTTAAGAACCCTACTATGGACATTGGACCCACAAATAAAAAAAACAAATTGAACCCTGAGAGACATCGTGAGTGAATGAGATCACATGAAAAGATTGTAATCCAAATCATGCGCCCAATCAAGGTAAGAAGAGAAGTTGCTAGGTCGGAACTTGCCCATCATTCAATAGAAGCTGGGCCAAAAAATAACTTTGATGACTGTAAACACATAGTTATATGTTGTCGCAGCAGAATAACAAGATTGGTTATGGATGTACATGTTTCTTAAGCATACAAAATTGAATAATTAACATTTATACATACACACACAGGCATACACGTGGAATACGCCTATAGAATTAAATGACAGTAACATTTAAGGAATAATATGTTGAGTTTTGTTGTGGATTTGACCGCATTTTTCTTGTGCGGGACAATTGATAGCACTTGTAGGTCGGTAAAATCTTTAATCCCGTACATTTCCAAGTGCACCGCTTATTGGCCTTGAAAGATGGGTTCTCACTTGACCCTTCTGTTTTAAGCCTTCCATCAGATGTTTGTCTGAATATGACGTTGGAACAATAACAAGTGGAAAATCTTGTTCCAACTTCATTTTCAGACGATCACCTGATGAGAGGCTTAAAAAAGAAGGGAAAAGTGAGAACCCATCAGTCAAGGCCAATAATCGGTGCACCTGGAAATGTACAGGATTCAAGATTTTACCGACCTACGAGTGCTATCAATTTTCCCACACAATAAAAATACGGTTAATTTCACAATTTAAGAAATTAGACAAATATCCTTGGAATGTTTTCGGAGTGCTGGCGTCATATGTTGAATCTCCATGATTTGCACTAACAGTTTCACAAAGATCCGATTGATTCCCATTTCCAAGTACGCATCTGTTTTGTCTTCAATCAGGCTGGGTGCGTATTCGTCCCTTCCTTCTGAAGGTTTCAACATCGGCCATACTGGTATGGGAATCGCCATATTAAAACGTCGCCAATCAACGAAGATTAGATCGCGCCTCATTTTCAGTGGTTAGTATGAACGATTTCGAAGCCTTCGGAAGAAAGAGACGAATACGCACCCAGCCTGATCGAAGATAAAACAGATGTGTACTTGGAAATGGGGATCAATCGGATCTTTGCGAAACTGATACTGCAAATCGACAACCCGCGAAAACAAATCGTGGATATTTAACAAATTAGACAGTCATAAATATATATCAAGTGGTTTCAATGAAATGGGGACATCCTCAGTTAAGTCATTTCATTTTTCAAGAATTAAACATATAATCCAAAGCTTGTAATGAGTAAATTAAAATTCAGTCACAGTAATTTAACTTAGTAGGTTGTACACAATAGTAATAGAGATGCATACGTACGCGATACTATATTGAAATGTTAATTAGCTATTATGAAACCAACCAGTCATAAATATAAATGATATAGATAAATAAAAAATCATATTTGCATTGTTAGTTTGTGCACTGAGGAAGGATACCGACAAAGGCGTCTGAAAAGTTTACATCAAAGGAATTAGCTGTGTACAATCATGTGTTAATTATAACTCCGTTCAAGTATCACTAATATATATTCTGTTATGTAATAGGTGTTATGAACTTAGCTGCTAATTAGTTCAAATATGACCAGAAGGGTAAACCGAAATCAGCATGAACAAAAGGTAAAATGTTTATATGTATTTCGAGCATGAATAGACAGATTGAAATGGTTTTTACAAAAAAGCGACAAAAGGTAGCAAATAGTAATAAAAAAAGAAAAATTATGACTGTTGTGGTATTTCTGAAAACGGTTGGATTAAAGTCAGGTGGCATAGTAGCAATACCATTATCTTCTATATTGGCGTTAAAATGGATCCAGTACCATTGAAATTCATGGCTAACACTAGCAAGTTACCTAATAAGCATGAGGCTATGACCTAGTAGATAATCTTTCAAGTACACAATGAATCTTTGAGATGTGTGATAAGAACGATTTTACTAACTCATTTTGGGTATTAAGTCGCGTGTATGTTGAACAAATTTCAGCAGAGAATATTGTCAGAATTTGTTGTCTATAGAGCGAAGCTAAATCACCATAGTTAAATCGATTAAATTTCATTTCTTTAACACAGAATAATTTTGATGGATGGCTGTGCCATATAAGAACTGTGTTTTCTGATTAATTATATTCCTAATTAGCTTTGACAAAATCATATCCAAAGTTCATTAATTCTTTTATTTACCTAATTCTTGGATGGAAATAATAACAACCTGAAAATTAAGACAAGTCGATACTATTCAGTCTGGTTTATATATATATATATATATATATATATATATATATATATATATATATATATATAAAGTAAATTAAACTAAAAATTGCATCAGGTAGCCAAGTCAATTCATAAAATAGACCGGTATCATCCTTATTGAGAGCTCTTCAAGTGCTGTGCAAAATTTGGCACCGGCGTGGCTCGAACCATGGTACATGTTTCAAAATATGGGACACCATTCACTGCGCCACGCATTCCGCACACAACACGCAATTTTAAGCCATATACCAACGTATTGCTTTTCGTTAGCCTTTCTAATAGTTCCAGCCTATTTGGAATCTTGTAGGATCTGAAGACCTAAACACCCACCCCCAATCTATCATTATACAATAGACACACTTGCGACTTGAGGAAATTGTATTGACTTGAATTCTAATGGCAGAATTTTAAAAATATATAAGCTGTCAAAAGGAATGGCTAATCGAAAACATACGTTTGTATAGGACGTAAAATTTCGTGTAGTGGCGCAGTTGAAAGAGTTCCTGATTCCGAAGTAAATGTGCCTTGGTTCTAGTCTCTTTCCCGGTAAAAAATGGAAAATACATGGCAAGTTATCAATAACGACTACACTGGTCTACCGGATGAATTGCTTTGTAATGGATGTAACTTTAGCCTATAATAACAAGATCCAGTCATTAGACGTCAACTGAAGATATATATGTAGCAAGCAAAAATATCACATTTGTCCATCGTTCTAAAGATACATTGAGAAAGCGTGCAGGCCTCTTTTTACGGTAAATGCTTTTCAAACTGTTTGGAAATGGCCTGTAATAATTATTTTATGTTTAAATAAATAACATTATGCATGATCTCGCTTTATGTTGACAAATTTAGACTATCGAACAAAGACTGCGTGAGTGTTGAAATAAACTACATAATACTAGCTCCTAAGTATGAGTTGCCAGTAAGCTCAAAACGAATGTGTATGAGATTTTACGTTTCGTTCATGCTGCCTTTGATTTATCCATCTGTTCATATTTGAAATAATTTGTTACCAGGTGCGCAACACCTAATATACAATTGCATATATATTGAACGATGTCATGATTATCGCGAAATGTGATAACTGATATCGATCAAAGCCAGAGTGTATGGATTTGCTGGAGTAACAGGTGTTCAGAAATAGTTGAATACTCAATTTTGGTGAATCTTAGGACAAATTAAAATCCATTTTGTTGGTATCATGTACCGACGCGGCAACCATAGTGTCTGTATCATATACCTTTTCGGCAACCATAATGTTTGCATCAGGCACTTTCACAATAGCCATCGCGTTGGTCCCATACAGACTTCATATATATATATATATATATATATATATATATATATATATATATATATATATATATATATATATATATATATATATATATATATATATATATTGAGCTAGTTGAAGTCACATTATCAGTTGAAGTTAACTTCACCACTGCAGGTTTACACATTCGCCTAGGAGATTGTACCGTCCTAATTTCCTACATTCCTCACCAAAATATATAGTGGTTATGGGACATAATACCGACTCCTACTGCTGATTCGCCAGCAAGCACGAAACAAATGTACATGAGGTTTTACGTTTCGTTCATGCTGTCTTTCATTTATCCTTCTGATCATATTTGAACTGGTTTGTTAATTGGACAACACCTAATATATATATTCTTAGTTAGGAAAACACAAATAGCAAGTGGATGAGCCATTTATTTCGTAGATACTAATCATCTCTTATACTATCATACATATTTATACATTTGGGTTTTCAATTGTGATTATGCTAGTGGTAACAAATCTGACTCGCTTTTACGTCTGTTTATTGTTTTTCCTGGTTGGTAAGTGTGTATGCGTTTGTGTTTGTGTGTATGCGTGTTTGAATGTAAAGGTCATTCTCGGTGTATTGCGAAGTGATGTCTGAGATCTTGTCATTATTGTTTTGATAGCTTGAGAATTAACCATTTGTGCGCATTGTTCACTGTTACATATACAAGTGTTATTTTTCCCAGTATAGTTGATCGTTTCACCTCGTTGCGCAAAGTTTTCACGTGGTAACAACGCCAGTGTTGATTGTGGTGTTAAACGCTCACATTGTTTGGAGACTTCTGTCATCGTATGCGCCTCTGTTATTTCCACTTCAGTTTGTTGCCAATCCGATTGTACGTTTGTTGATTCTAGTCGAGAGCCTGTTTGTTCTTGGCTGGATACTAGTAGATTGTTGTTGAATTTTGTTATTCTTGGCCAGTCGAAAAGGATATCATGTTGATGAAACTTTTGAATATTAAGGTCTGGTGCTTGTTGTATTATGTAAAGTGCTTCGTAGATAAATAATAATTTTTCTGATTTTGCTTTATGTAG
>JAQBSW010006150.1:0-51049 GCA_029291075.1 Eudiplozoon nipponicum
AAACTGCGCGTATAGATGCATTGTAAACACTACCTTTAAGGCAGAGTGAAATGATCGAGTTTCTCCGTAAATGACGAAAGTTCGGGAAGGCTATTTTAGCTTTCGCGATTCTTATTCGCACCTCGTCAGACATATTGCCTACGTTATTGATAGAGCTCCCAAGATATGTAAACCTGTCAATTATGTCTAGATCTTCATTCTGCAGTCGCAGCGTTGGAATGAGTAGTGGGTGATCCTGTAAAAGTATCTTACATTTAGAGTGTGCGAATTTCATACCGAAAGACGGAACAACGCCTGCTAATCTATTCCAGGTGGCCTGGGCAGCATCTCCATTGTCGAATAACAGTAAAATATCGTCTGCATAGTCAAAATCGACTAGTTTAACGCCCGGGAAAACTTCAACAACTGCAACCTGTATTCGTGGAAGAGTGTTGTTCATAATAGCATCGATTACAAAATTAAACATACGAGGAAAGTGGACAAGCTTGACGAACACTACTGCTGGTTGTAAAGTTATGCATTTCGTTAACGTGATCAGAAGTATTTGTGTAGACAGCGCGTATAGTATTAACAAATTTTGTGGACACATCACTTTTCGATAAAATGTGGAATAAAACATCGCGATGCACCGAGTTAAATGCACCCTTGAAGTGTAGAAAGACGGCTATTGTATGACAGTGATATAAATGTCTCTGTTCAAGAACTTTCCATAACGTAAAAATAGCTATACCACCTCGTCCTGGGCGGAATCTGGCTTGTTCTTCTCTTGTATGTGATTCACGTGAAGCGCTAAGACGACGTAGGATAATCGAAGTCAATAACCTAAATACGACTGGAGTCAAGCTTATACCACGATGGTTATCGCACGAATTACGATTGCCTTTTTTTAACATAGGAATGATGGTCGACTAATTCCAATCAAGTGGTACGGTTTCCTCATTCCATATGGTATGAAATAGTTTGGTCACCGCTTCCAAAATTATATCGCCACCATCCTTAAATAGTCCTGTAAGTAAATCATCGGGGCCTGCGGCTTTGCGGCTTTTAAGAGATGAGATTGCATTGCGTTCTTCGGGAGTAACATTCCACAATGTTGATGCAGACATGCTTTTCTGGAATCGGAATGGACGCGGGTGGCCAAGAAAATTAATCTTTAAAGTGTTCAGCCCACCTGTCAAGACGACGTATTTTATCGGTTATTAAATGTTTGTTACTATCATTTATACTTTCACTAACTTTTAAGTTTATTGGACATAATTACATAACCATTCTGGTATCGGATACGCTACATACATTGATTTCTAATTTATCCAACTTATGTGCGAGAGCTTGTTCATTTTTTACAAATGATAATATTAAATGCACTTATGTTAAAACCTAACCTACGTTTAATCAATGGTAGCTTACTTGAACTGGTTGTGATAATTGACAATCTGGCATTGTGCTTAGTGATATGATCAACATTCTTAATATTCATAACATCTAAAAACGCGTTATTGTTAGATTGACTAAAGGTAAGAGAATCAAAAGAGGTAGAATATGAAATGAAGGTACCTACAATAACCTGCTTTTGCTTATCCACCCTGTACAACTCGGCAGATAAGGTGACTTTTTAGTCTTCGCGGCGGCCAATTGATTGTCATTCAATAGAGTTCGAATTTTTCATTGGTATATGTGTGCTGTAAAAAATGTCTCTTATTCCTAGTGTGGTTGATTTGTATTCAAAGATTTTCTCTTCGATAGTCTGCTAGCCAAGGCTGACCATGAGTACCATCTGTCAGGATGCCAATGTTCGAAGTTTACTTACGCAGCTGAAATCTGCCTTTTCGTCAGGCACGATTGCTCTCATTCCATCACTGCTAATTTAAGACCAAGTGCTACTGTGTAGTTAGACCGCATTAAAGGCTTTATGTTAAAAAGGATGATGTCTGGATCCCATTTGTCCCGGCATGTTTCGTACTATTTTTTCAAAGATTGCGCAGTGCGAGCGTCACATTGATAATTACCACGATTTGCGATCGTGGGTTGTCGCTTTGCACTATCAGTTTCGCAAAGATCCGATTGATCCCCATTTCCAAGTACGCATCAACTTCGTCTTCGTTGTGGCTGGGTGTTTATTTGTCCTTTTCTGTCGAAGGCTTCAACATAGTTCATACTAACCACTTGAAATGACGTATGATCTAATCTACGTAGACTGGCTTCTAATCACACACAGTCAAAATGCTTTCAATAGCAAATGTTGTAATCACGTTCCGCAACAGTTCTCTTTTAATTTTAATTTTTGATTCATTAATGATTTCAAATAAACATTTAGTCTCATTAACTGAACTATAAATGCATATGCATGGAATACATGAAAACAACATTTGCAGGATGTATTTATATATATATGGTTGTTGAGTGGGTGTTTTTATGTTATCCATGCATATGCGTATATAGAGTTTAGTTACTGAGACCACTTGTTTGTTTAAAAACATTAGTAAGTAAAAAAAATATATCTGTTTCGGAACGAGGTTACGAAATTTGCTTAAATATGCTATTGAGAGCATTTGGACTGTGCGTGTGGTGAGAAGCCTAATGACAGAATTGTGAATTCTGTTTCGAAACGTTGCAGATCTACGAAAATTAGATTGTAAATAATTTCCAGTGATTAGTAGGAACGATGTTAAAGTCTTCAGAGGAAAGGGAGGAATCAGCACCCAGTCACCACGAAGACTAGTTCATTGCGTACTTGGAAATGAGAATCAATCACATCTTTGCGAAACTGATAGTGCAAACCAACAACCCACGTTCGCAACTCGTAGTATTTATCTAGTTTCGTACTATCATTTTCGGGCTGCCTAACTAATACCTGCCAGTCGTTAGGCCTTAACGTTCTATGGCTCCGAGCCATAAATAAGATGTAACCGCCGGGACCTGGACAGCTGTGCAAATCTATGTATTTGTTCTGTTTTGATTTGGATTATTGCCAACTGAGAATCAAGATGCATTAATTATGAGTATAATTTACTAGCCGTCTTCGAACCTTGCTATGGGTTCGCAATACCTAATACAAACTTACCGAGGAAATTGGCGAATTGCTAGAACAGAATGAGGTGAAGACAACCCATCTCGTTATCTGATACCGCACACCGTATCATCAATACCCAATAAACATTAATAAGCGAAAATATTTGATGTCTGGCATCTAGCGGGGTTCAGTATTACCATGGGCTCCTCTGGAAGCTGCCATGCTTTAGATCTATAGCTCAGTTTATTTCCTTTTTTATTTTTTCTAAGTGTTATTATTTGTCATTTAATGCTTATTTATTTTTCTAAACGAAATGACATCAAAATAGAAATAACCCTGATGCTTTACTACTGCATTACGCACCTTGTCATAGATTCCTCAATTTTTATTTACATTATAATATTTTTTGTATATTGTTCCTATTTTGATGTTTTTCCTGCTATTCTCTATAATTCAACTGACTTTTTCTGATATTTATTATGTAAGATATCTTCAAGAGGAAAATTTTATTATAATTGGCTTAGGTTGTACACAATATGAGCTGTCCAATTCAGAGACCGGTGGTGTGTTTTTCTCTAACTGCAATAATGGATTTTTGTTAGTACTGATTTATCTGTTGTTGTTTATGTGCAATTTAATTTGTGCTATACATTTATTATTTTACTCTTCTTTTGTAATGGTAGGATATTTTTGTCGGATATCATGGCTTTCGGAACACAACGAACTCCCATAAGTATGCTGCAGGAATTTTGTGTTAAAAGAGGCTTAACACCAGTTTACGAGTTAATTTCAAGCGAGGGCCAAATCCATGATCCACAATACGTGTTCTCTTGCGTTGCAGGTGAATATTCCGTTTGGTCGAAAGGTATGTACCTACTTTTAATTTTAGCATCAAGTAAGAAAAAGGCAAAACATCAAGCTTCCTATCTTCTTCTCCTGAAAATGTTAAATTCGCCAGATCTCTCAGAACAAGATAAAGCTGTTTTGCGTGATATGCACATAGCGGCGGCTAGCACACTTGGAACAGAGTTTTTGGAGACTGTAGCTGATGACGAGTTGGAAGCGATTAGAGAAAACATTCAGGGTAATGACGCTGGTAACTTCGTCGGGGAGTTGTTGGAATTGTGTCAAAAAAAGCGATGGCCGCCACCCACTTATGAGTATGAAATAAGCAAACCCGCGCCCGGTTCGCCGGCTAACTATAAATGTGTGGTTACATTATGGAAATGGAGTTGCGAAGGTTGGTTTTCATGTTTGCCATTTTTCTTTTAAGGTAATGGGACGTCGAAGAAAGGTGCTAAACGTCGTGCGGCACAATATTTGAAAGAGTCGATCATTTT
The DNA here is from genome assembly GCA_029291075.1 of Eudiplozoon nipponicum. NCBI lineage: Eukaryota > Metazoa > Platyhelminthes > Monogenea > Mazocraeidea > Diplozoidae > Eudiplozoon > Eudiplozoon nipponicum. The sequence goes on from JAQBSW010006150.1 coordinate 4,351, forward strand.
GAACAATTTGAATATACCACCTGACGCACTGGAGCAGATGGAGGAGGAAAACATTAATTTGGTAAAGCTTAGATTAGTCTGACTTTTAACCTTTAGATGGACAGAGATGATTTAGGCGTCTTAGAAAAGAGTAAATCAGCGTCAAAGCTATCTTCATCGAAGCTGGCATCCAAATTTCTTCATGGAGTTTGGAATTCAAAAAATCGACGAATTAAATGCACAATCACTGACGATGACATCAATTCGTCTGATCCTTGTGCGATTTTAGACAAAATTGCAATGGAAAATTCGGTTTTTGCTATGTATACGTACTTGAATGAAACAAAATCCGGTAGGAATCCTTTTTTGCAGTTTCTTTCGTATTTATGAGCTTTGCGGTTTTACTGTAATTCTGCATAATTTGATTTACTATGTTTGTATATTCCTTGCCTTATTTTCAATCGATTATGTACTAAGGAGAGATTGGTTTTGTAGTATTCTTTTCACATTAACTTTTACTCTATTTACCAAATACCAGCTTCACTATAAATATTTAAATTAACTTTGCGGACTTCAATTTATCGGTAATCCAGTTTTATCTAGTCGCTTAGAATATTTAAACTATTGTCAATTAAGCTTACTTCTTTAAATCATGTTTGTGAGCTTGAAGTAAACACCAATCCCTTTGTATTTAACCAGTCGTCGAACAACATAGCAAAACTGCCGTCAGTCGCACACACTGACCCGTTTCGACCTTCCATAATTATCATCAGAGTACGACGGCAAACTGAATAGCCAGTATCAAACCGCAATGCTTATATATCAAGCATCATTAGATATACAGCTCTCACACTCTAAGTAATCATACATTAGACTACTTCGATATTGGCTGCACAATTTCTATACAGTTACAAACATTAACTGTTTATGAACAACCCTCCCCCATAAATATATATATATATATATATATAGACAATAAAATTAAAAACTAATTGATTACTTGAGGTGAGAGCCTAAAGTACGCAGGAGTTGTTCTAATTACCGACGATTGAACCTATTTGCCTGATATGTCCATGGCTATAGGCCATAGGAATACGATACAGACGTAAATACAATTAAAGAGAATTTTCAATTCCTAGTGGTCTGGCGCCTACGCCATACGGTCCTTGCTTTAATGCTGATTTGGCCATAATTGTATTGTGTAAAGGTTTAGTTTTCATCAATTCTTTGTGTTACCTAAATAAATATACTCATAGTAATTAGGTACTCTTATAAATCTTTCAAATAATCTGTATACCTAAATTATTTTGTATTACTTATTGCGTACCTGGTAACAAATAAGTTCTAATTAACCGAAAGGATAAACCAAAGACATTGTGAATGAAGATTATATTCTTACATTCACACCCATTTTGTGCTTACTTGCGATTCATCAGTTTGAGCCGATATTACTGCCTGTACCCACTATATATTTGGGGTGCCGTATGCGGGGAAATTGGACGACACAATCGTTAATTTAAAATATTCCTGTTTTTTGTTTCTGTAATGGTTTTATATCGGTGAGGCATTAGATATTATTGGCTTTTTTATTGCTTTGCATGATGATGATAAAGTTAAGCAGGATTGTCCCGTGAATGCGAGCATCTGTAATTTTCACATTAGAGTCTATCGGAGAAGCACGCCATAAGTGTGTCGAAGATGTCAGAAGATCATCCATGACTGCACCTTATGGCTATGGCAACTATGAGACTATTTAGTTTACAAGGATGTCAAGCCAGTACGATAGATGAACTAGCTGCATTTACACTATCTAAGTAACGGATATTTTGCTTTCGAATTGGGCCTTGTACGTAGAATCTGCTCAATAAAAACTATCGAACTAAAATTAAATCATGCCCATACTAGTGTTTGTAGCAGGTAGTCATCAGTAGATGTGGAATTTCGTACCATTTTAAAATTAATTTGTTTTATTTTATATATGTGAATAAACGTTTTTGCATACCTCAGTGTGCATCTCCATAAAAATGCTATTCATATCTATGGAATTAAATTTAATAGTAGGTATTTTGATAATATTATTTTATTTTGTGCTTTAGGCAAACATTACTGTCTTGTCCAGTTATCAACGACTCCTCCACATGTGATACGTAGCGAAGCTGAATTGTCTGTGGACAAAAGTAGGAAAGACGCTGCGAGAAGGGCTTTGATGTTTTTGGCTTGTATGCAAGATCAAGAGCCGGTTTTCACAAAATTTGAAAACGCACTTATCTCTTCATAAGTTTGTCATTCAATTAGCTAAATCACCTTTTAAACTGTTTTAGGCATCCGGTAAAATCTAATGTTTTGTTGTACCATTCCAAAAATTTACTCGTGACAGCAGTCACCTTTTTCTTATGCAGTTTCTTGCATAGTCTAATGAAACAAATTTGGAAACGCCAACCAATCTTTCTAGCTGATGTATAATTATTTTATCATTATTTGCATAATGTTTACGAAGAAGGGCATAAACAAATATTTTGCAATGACATTCTATAATGCACAAAATTACTTTATGCCTAATTCATATGTTCTATAGCTATAGAAATTTATCCTATGACAACCGGTAGGCTACCCAATCGTTCTATTTTTGTTATTCTGAACCTGGCCTGTAAACCAGGGTTTCGGTTATCCATCTCTTCAAAGATAATAATGGTGCTTATGTAGACTCATAATTATCTGTGTTAACCTACAGATTTATAGACAGTTATTTATAAAGCACTGCCGGCCTATATATTCTTATTATATACCTCTCAGCAAATTATTTCAGTAAGCGTGGTATAAAATAAGATTAAAATTCAGCATCTAAGCCAAAAATTAGTACATAGGAGCATAACAAGTAGTCTCTGCGCTACGCCCTCTCTTTTTATGCCATTCTACGTGTAATAACAATCGAGGAATCACTTAAATAAAAGTACACATAAAATATACTTATAATAGAAAGTTCGAATAAGCAAGATTTATATAGTATGGGGGTCTAAATATACCATATATTTTTAGCTACTTTCTAAGCGATCTAATCAGTAAGAACATGATTCATCTACATATAATCGAAAAACAGATCGGATGAATAGTAAAACCGATAAAGTGTCCATGATAACTATTAACCAGTCACTCAGTCAGCGACACATTTGAACTGTTAGATATTGATTTAGTTAGGTAGTCAAGTCTATTTAGCCACACTTCTACACCCTGATTTTTCGGATAGTCTCTAGTGGGCCTCACTTTGTGAGAGACTTGTCTCTATGAATTTATTTGTGCTTATATGTATAAATGCTCGTAGGATACTGCAATCGGGTTACGGTTGCGCAACATATATCCATTTCTAATTTATCCTATACACATTCGAGAGCTTCTCGTTATCCAGTTTCTTTAAATTTTTGCACCTTAATTGTGCCGACCTTGAAACATAACCTATGTTTTATAAATGGTAGTTTATTTGAACTTTTTTCTATATTTTACAATCCGACATTAGGCTCAATGATTTGATCAACATCCACCATATCTATAGCATTTAAAACAGAGTTATTGTTGTATGTGATCTTGGTTTTCCATAGTTGTTTGCTCTATTTAGTCTGTTCTTGACCTTTTACTAGGGTATAAGCTACACCTATGATCTGATATTTCCAACGACGCTTTATAATTTTATATACTTTGTGTGATTATAATAATTTTAGAATGTTCCACATATTGTGGCGGGTTTTCGGATTATGCATATTTACTATTTCCTTTAACAGGAAAAAGACATTCATTTGTCCGATGTTCGATTGTCGCTTACGATATGTTGCTTGATTTAGTGTTAAACATTAAGGTACGTAACTCTACATTTCATTTATTACAGATTGAAAAGAACTACCTCTGATGGCTTTATTTATCTATGTATGAAAAATATTTAATTTCAAAATATGAATGCATTTTTCATTGACATTCACGTGTTGTGTACAAAACAATTATGCGAACAAGCAAGCGGAACGAAAACAGTCATTGGTCGTAAAACCTGTACGTTAAGGAATCTAGCTTTGAAAGACTATCCATCTTGTGGAATATAGTTTCGTCCTCATTGAAAACTTGGTTGGCTCTAGCAAAAAATATCTGTGATACTCGGAAAAGTGGTTTACTTAGTAGTTACACGAAGTCAGGAGAAATTTTAACTTTTTCGCTGCGTTTGGCTAAAAGGCTGAAGAACTCTGCTTGTCATTGATAATTTTGTGACATCTATAAACTTGGTTATTGACGATAAGTGTTATAAGTGCTTTACCGGTATCCAGTTAAAGTCTGGGACTTTTGTATCTATGTGAGTAGATTCTATTTTTAGCTGCTTTTAGCGATGGGATACTACAGGGATTTTTTCTCTGGCATTATCTTCCAAAATTACGTTTGTTCTGAATTACATTTTTCTAAAGTTTCAATTATTTACTGACAAATTTTTTTACCTGTTTCTGTATGCCACTTTCTCGGTGCGGCTAAAACGAGATTTTATTTATTTTTTTACGTAAAAAGGTGTTGGTGCTTTTAATAGTCGGGAGGATATGCAAAAGTCAATATGAACGATTGGTATTATTATATTAAATTATGTTTTTATGATTCTTGACTATTCCTCTATGTGAATCGGTAATACGACACAAGTCTACGTCATGTGGCGCATTATGCTATGATTTATTAGATAAGACACGCCCTATTCGTGCCTGGTTACAATGTAGTTCTTCGCGACCACCTATAAAACATGATTAGTGCAATATAAACGAAATCGGTGATTTTGAAATCTAATTTTTCTCGGAAGTTGGGGCTCCTGCCGTTATCTTCTCTGCTAGATTCTCTTAATTTATGTATAGTTTTCTTTTCAACTTCAGATTTAAGAACTGTGTCGAAAATTCGAGTTACATTTTCTCGAATTTTTCTGTTTACAAAGTGCATTTATCAGTTAAAATATATGTTCAAATGTTTATTTGTAAAATCTTTCTTTTTTCATTGGGTTGATGCGCAGGCTTTTCTAGCTAAAGATTTGTATATAAAGGCGACTGTTTTTTGAGCTGCATCTCTGTCACTCCTCGAATAGGTCCTTGATTCTGATACACCACCAACTGTACACATATATTTTGCATTAATTCCGCATTAAAAAGGTGCGATGTGCCAGCAAAAGTAATTAAAATTTGTGATGAGGACGTTGCTGGTAATTTGTAATTGCAATGACGTTTCAGCCAAACTTAGATGTACATGGATATAAAATTGTGATAGCGTAAGTTACTTCTTTAATGGTTATGCAGTGCGAGCTTAAAATGTTGAATCTCCGTGATTTGCGTCCGCCGGTTGTCGCTTTGCACTATCAGTTTCGCAAAGATCCGATTGATCATTTCCAAGTACGCGTTGTGTTTGTCCTATTGGCTGGGTTTGGCTTCGTCTCTTACTTCCGGTGGCTTCAACATCATGCATGCTATTAAACGAACATTGGTTGCGCGGGTGGTGATAACAATTATTATAATCAAGGTTGCGGTCTTGATATAAACACCTGACCCATTAATTACTTACATATGTCAGTATAAACTAAGGATTGTATAGTGTAGAAAAGGCAATTCATACAGTAGACCGGTTTCGTTCATATTCGGAACTCATCATGTACTGGCCAGAGTTTGCCGCGGACAGGATTCGCACCTGGGCACGTCTGCCTCGGAATCTGGTGCTCTAACCACTGAGCCATCCTGCCGCACACTACACTATACACAATTTTCCGCTATATATTAACTAATGTAACTTGATTAGTCTCTTTTTCCTTTAGGTGGAGCTCTAATGCCATCTATTTAAACCCAAAGTTCCAACTAACCATCCCAAATCTTTCATTTCTGAACAGGCACCACAATACATGGGGAAGTGGTAAAGAAATGAACATTTATATAATTACACTACCATTGGTTGCGCGGGCGGTTATGACAATTATTATAATAAAGTTTATGGTCTTGATATAAGCACCTGGCCCATTAATTTATTACATATGTCAGTATTAGCTAATAATTATATAGTGTAGAAAAGGCAATTCATCCAGTAGACCGATTTCGTCCTTATTGCGCACTAATCATGTACTGACCTCGGCAATTTCTGGTCAGTACATGATTGGTTCCCAATAAGGACGAAACCGGTATACTGGTTGAATTGCCTATTCTACACTATACAATTCTTAGTTTATACTGACATATGTAAGTAATTAATATGTCAGGTGCTTATATTAAGACCGCAACCTTGATTATAATAAGTATTGTGGAATTTTTCTTTTTGACATTGTGCATTGTTTAAACAAATATTGCATAGTTTAAAGGACATTCACGGCTCGTCAATTATAACGTTACTCAGTAGTATATACTCACGCGATTAAACCGTCATTCAGCAGCAACAGACCACCTATGATAAAATTCTGCAAACGATTATTCTAAAATTATGTTTACAAGTTTTAACATACTCGTTTGCTGTCTTCATCCTCAGTTTTTTTCCACATGTTCCTCAACATACCACTTTGGTAATTTGCAAATCATTCCTGTTTTATTATTGTAATTTGGCAGTCTTATAAGCTTCTTATTGTATTTAGACGGAATTTATTTGTAATTTAAATACTTTGTAATATACAAAGTAGTATATTAGATTAATATCCTTATTGGTTTTCTAATTTCAATATACAAAAAATACCAGATATGGTTTGCATTGAAACTTATCATACAGCGTTTCCGTATGCGTGATTGATTTATTCTTTTCTCAAATAAAAGCCTTATATCTGTTGATAAATTGTAGCTGATCATGTAATTTGCTTGTGAAAATGAAAAGAAGCAAGACAAAATGCTAGACATCACAAAGAATCATTTTAGTTAATTTATATAATGACGCTTCATAAAGTGCGTTTTTATTGTGAAAATATGTTTCAAACTTTTAAAAGAAGTACAAAGACAAAACATGATGTTTAACTTGTTTTGTTTGGGTTGATCAGCAGTTGATGTTTTGTTTGTCAGTGTTTTCAAAATATGCTGCATTATATGATATAATTAATTCACTTTAGATAAAAGGATGTCGAATCGGGTTGAATTGGAGCGAATTGAGAAAAGTGATCCGGTAAATGACTATCTACGCCCTAAGAAGTTTCAGGGCTCCGGCACTCGTGTTGATCCTTTTATTTTGTCGCAAAAATCTAGCGCAATCTTTGAAGTTGAATGTGCTACCAGCTGTTCTTCACCGGGAAACAGCTTCACGTGGATTGTTAATAATTCCGTAAGCAATTAATTCAATTTTTATTCTTTTATTATCATTGGCATATAATACAACGAAATTCTAGTACTGATTGTTAGCTTTGTTGAAGGTAAAATTCGTTATTGTATTCAGCGCTTGTTTCAATTGGGCGGCATAGTTTCCAATGAGAACATTGCATAGTATGATCAAAGCAGTTCTAAAAATAAATTTAATGCTTACACTCAGCATGCTATACCTTATAATAAAGTAAAGATATTGCTTTTCTTAATTTAAAAAAAATGTACTTTGGAAGTGTTGCTAGTGCTTTCAACATTTTTATATCCTCTATTCTGTTAACCAACCATTGATTGCACATGTGGTAATAATTTTTCCTTAAATCAAGTTTCCCTCTTTTATATTCGTTTAACTCAGCTACGAGGATATTATTGCATTTATCATGCTCTTCTCACTAAGTTTATACTTCTGCCTTACTTTACTTCAGATAAATATGTCAACGTCCTCCTTACTTTAACAATAAGCTAGTAAAGAGTTTTCAAAAATTAGTTGGTAAGTTAGTGAGACGAACTCGCAAAATCTACCAATCCCGTGGTCATCGTAATGGAAGATAAAAAAATACAAAACTATTGATTAAATATACATATATTGATTTCTTTCCACGAAATAAATTGATGTTTTTATCTTATCCGTAGAATAAGCAAATGAACATTTCGACCCTGACCATTGGATAGCAACAGCTTTACCTGAATTTGATGGTTCATCTTGTGCACAGAAAATTGATAAGGCTTGCAATAGCCTAAAGGTTATGTAGAAATCATGCCAGAATTATTTTTATTTGCTTCAAGTTGATGACCCTGAGATAAACAACAGTTGCACAACATTGAAAAACTACCCTCTGTCGCACATTCTGGCGCGTTTCAACCTTCGATTGGTTTCATCAAAGCACTCAGTAAATTTGACTGACGTAGATTCAACGAGAATAAATATATAAGGAATGGCAAATAAAAGATACAGCTCTTGCCTCTTTCAGTCTCATACATTTTTCTTGCCTAGAAATGTTGGCTGCACAACTTCAACTGCAACTTCACCAAACGTATATAAGTTTTAGAAGTAAACAATCATTGACTGGAACAGGGGCAAAAGCAATGCTTTAAGTCAAGTCTGCGCACTTGAATTATTATTATAATCAAGGTTGCGGTCTAGATAAAGGCACCTGACCCATTTATTACTTACATATGTCAGGATAAACTAAGAATTGTATAGTGTAGAAAAGGCAATTTATCCAGTAGACTGGTTTTGTCCTTATTGGGAGCTCATCATGTACTGGCCGGAAATTGCCGCGGACACGGCTTCAACCTGTTCAATGAATATTTTAATCACAGTTATTAGCCATCTTTTTTTACAGGCATACTCATTAAAGCCAACATCTAACCAGTAAGACAACACAACTTACGTGGGGTCGATGTGAAATGTTATTATTATTAAATTAGTATTAATAATATATACATGTATATGTAATTGCTTTATTATCAGCCAATTCGCATATAATTATGTATCTTAATTTATTGTATTGATATATTTAATCGTAAATGCATTACGTAAATAATCATAAGTATGGGCACCAATAGCAGAAATTGAAAGAAAAATGTCTTCTATGTTAATACTGAAATACTTCAAATCAGGTTTGCGAGCTTGATATGAATTCCGTTTATATTTAACCAGTAGCACAATAAAGCAAAACTACCATCAGTCACCATACATGATCATAATCACAGCACACCGACAAACTGACTAGCAAGGATCAAACTGCAATACTAATATAAGAAAAAAAACCAGATATGCGGCTCTCGCCTTTAATAGTCTCGCATACATTGAACTTCACTGGTAATTTCAGCTGCGCAATTTCTGCGTAATTTCTTGTCCTAAGGCGGATGAAATAGCATTTTTTATTTCGTGTAATAACTCTATTTTATTCACCACCTATCTGTTAATTGTTTCGATTAATTCTTCATTTCATTTTGATCACCTTCTTAGAAATCCATGAGACAAATTTATTTTAAGAAATTATTTTAAACATTAGATAATTAAAGTCAATAACGTAATACAGATTACGTGGAACTGCCATTGATCATCCATCAAGGAAGGTGAATTACAAGATTTATATTATAGAGAATGTCGGGTAAAATAATAGAGTCAAGTCCAAAAACCCGATTTTCATAATATTTTACCATTTATTCAATAATATGTTTGCCTGAATAATTTTTCTTTGGACATAGTGACGAGTACTTAATATTAAACGAACATTGGTTGCGCAGGCGGTAATAACAATTACTTTAATCAAGATTGCGATCTTGATAAAAAAACCTGACCCATTAAGTACATACACTTTTTAGTATAAACTAAGAACTGAGTAGTGTAGAAAAAAACAAGTCATCCAGTAGACTGGTTTGGTCGTTATTAGGAACTCATCACTTACTGGCCAGAATTTGCCGCTGGCAAGGCTCGAACCCAGACACGTCTATTTCGGAATCAGGCTCTCTAACCACTGAGCAAACAATCCGCACACTTCATACAACATTCAGTCATGTACTCACATATGTGTCTTGGTTAGTTTTTCTTTATTATATAACTGAAAATTGTGTGCATTGTGTAGTAGGCTGACTCAATGTTTAGAGCACCATATTCCAAAGCAGACGTACCCAGATTCGGACTCTACTCGCGGCAAATTCTGGACAATACAGTCTGCTGGATGAATTGCCTATTCTTCACTATACAATTCCTAGTATATTCTGACAAATGCTTGTACATAAAAGGTCCGGTGCTTATATCAAGATCGCAACCTTAATTAATTTAAGTGCTTAAAACATTCTGTTTTTAGCTGTATTCACACATTTAAATACTGTTTGTTGCGAAGAGCTAATATATATGCCAGTATGTATTAAGTGTTGCGAACCTAGTAACAAATTCTTTCATTTGTGACCAGAAGCATAAACCAAAGACAGCATGAACGGAAAGTATACTCTCCTGCACATTCGCCTCGTGCTAACTGGCGACTCATCAGTAGGAGCCGGTATTACGCCCTTTAACAACTTTATATTTTGGAGAGAAATGTGGGATAATAGGGCGGTACAATCTTCTAGACGAAGTGTAAACCTGCAATAGTAAAGCTAACATCATCTAAAGTCAACGACAATGCGACTTCAACGCTAACTCACACTATATAATATATATATATATATATATATATATATATATATATATATATATATATATATATATATATACTGAGTCTGTAAAGGATACTAACACTATGGCTATTCTGTTAGTCACCGATACCAATATTATTGTACCGAAAAGGTACATGGTACTAACACTATGGTTTCCGAGTCGGTACATGATACCAACCTGATGGATATCAATTTATGCTAAAGTTCACCAAAATTGAAAATTACAACAATTTCTGAACACTTGTTCCTCTAGTAAATCCATAAACTGTGGCTTTGATCGATATCAGTTATCACATTTCGCGGTAAGCATGATATCATTCAATTCAATATATTTCAGTTAAATACTGTTTGTTGCAAAGAACTAATATATATGCAAGTATGTATTAGGTGTTGCGAGCCTAGTAACAAATAAGTCCATTTGTGTCCAGAAGGATAAACAAAGACAGCATGAACGGAAAGTATACTCCCATGCACATTCGTTAAGTGCTTACTGGCGACTCGTCAGTAGGAGCCGGTATTACGCCCTTTAACCACTATATATTTGGTAGAAGAATGTGTAATAATAGGATGGTACAATCTCCTAGACGAATGTGTAAACCTGTAATAGTGAAGCTAACATAATCTAAAGTCAACGACAATACGACTTCAATGCTAACTCACACTATAAAATATATATATATATATATATATATATATATATATATATATATATATATATATATATATATATATGGAGGTCAAGGATACTAATTATGGCTATTCTGTTGTAACTGATAATAACATAGTTGTACTGAAAGGCACATGGTACTAACACTATGGTTTCCGAGTCGGTACAAGATACCAACCTGATGGATATCAATTTATGCTAAAGTTCACCGAAATTGAAAATTACAACAATTTCTGAACACCCGTTCCTCCAGTTAATCCATAAACTCTGGCCTTGATCGATATCAGTTATCACATTTCGCGGTAAGCGTGAGATCATTCAATTCAATATATTACTGTTAAATATTGTTTGTTGCGAAGACCTAATAATTATGCAAGTATGTATTACCTTTTCGGTACAATAATGTTTGTATAGGTTACTAACACAATATCCATAGTGTTAGTATCCTTTACAGACTCGGTATATATATTATATAGTGTGAGTTAACGTTGAAGTCGCATTGTCGTTGACTTTATATGGTGTTAGCCTCACTATTGCAGTTTTACACATTCGTCTAGGAGATTGTACCGTCCTATTATTCCACATTCTTCGACCAAATATATGGTGGTTAAAGGGCGTAATACCGGCTCCTACTGATGAGTCGCCAGTAAGCACGAAACGAATGTGCATGAGATTATACTTTCCGTTCATGCTGCCTTTGGTTTATCCTTCTGGTTACAACTGAACTAATTTGTTACTAGGTTCGCAATACCTAATACATACTTGCATATATATTAGTTCTTCGCAACAAACAGTATTTAACTGTAATATATTGAATTGAATGATGTCATGCTTACCGGGAAATGTGATAACTGATATCGATCAAGGCCAGAGTGTATGGATTTACTGGAGGAACAGGTGTTCAGAAATTGTTGTAATTCTCAATTTCGGTGAACTTTAGCATAAATTGATATCCATCAGGTTTGGTATCATGTACCGACTCGGAAACCATAGTGTTAGTATCCAGGTACCTCTTCGAGTTAAAATAATGTTGGTATCAGTTACTAACACAATAGCCATAGTGTTAGTATCCTTTACAGACTCGGTATGTATATTATATAGTGTGAGTTAGCATTGAAGTCGCATTGTCGTTGACTTTATATGATGTTAGCTTCACTATTACAGGTTTACACATTCGTCTAGGAGATTGTACCGTCCCATTATTCCACATTCTTCTACCAAATATATAGTGGTTAAAGGGCGTAATACCGGCTCCTACTGATGAGTCGCCAGTAAGCACGAAAGGAGTGTGCATGAGATTATACTTTCCGTTCATGCTGTCTTTGATTTATCCTTCTGGTCACAAATGAACTAGTTTGTTACTAGGTTCGCAACACCTAATACATACTTGTATTCACACATTCTCGGTAAAGTTGAGTCATCTTGATACAACTTAAATTTAGCAGTACTTGCCCATAGTTTAAATTATTTATCAATTCATCTTCCGCTTTGGTTACAGAAAATTGGCTTTCAGCCATGCACTGATATGGAAAATCGAGAAACTGAACGTGCCAGTACCTTAAAGTGTTGGTTGTAATGTAAATTTGGAACATACTGTTTTTACTGTGTATTTATTTTGCATCTTTACGTAATCCAGTTTTCTAAGCGTCATTGTTCCATAACTGATCTGAAGAATTGGCTTTCTTTTTGTTGGATATCGAATGTTTGATTTTGCCGACAAATTTACTCTCATTTGTGAATAATGAAGGTATGAACTAAAGTTGCAAAAATGGCCTTATTTTTATATATAAAAGAGGAGGATGCCAAAATTGGGCTGCTCTTCTCAACACACTTTTGAGCATTTCGCTGTATTGATTTCGTCAATTTGATTTTAATCCTTTATGTGGATTACTCTTGTGCTGCCAATGTTAGTTTTATCTGGAGGAGACTCTACCTTTCTTAGCTCAATGGGTAAAGAATTCCTTTATTCAGATAAAATACGAAGAAGCGCCTCCAACATATAAATACTAGAGGACTGGTTAGAAACAATGCGATTGTTGTTTACTTCAAGATCACAAACTTGATTTAAGGAATTATTACGACCATCCACGCAATCAATGATTGTTTAATTTTATTACCTATATATATGTGGCGAAAGCTGCAAACATTTAATGTTCGTGACTGCATAGAAATTGTGCAGCCGACATTTCCAGTCAAGTACAATGTATGCAAGACTATTAGAGGTGAGAGCCGCATATCTAATTTTGCTTTCCGGATATGTGCATTGCGGATTGATCCTCGCTAGTCAGTTTGCCGTCGTACGCTAACGATGATACTGCAGGGTCGAAACGCATTAGTGCGTGTAACTGATGGTAGTTTTGCTATGTTGTTCGAGGTCTGGTTAGATAAATAGGATTGGTGTTTACTTCAAGCACGATAGCTTGACTTATAGAATTGTTACCATCACCCACACAATTAATGATGGTTTAAAATACAAATTAAGGTTATGTTTATTTGCCAAAAATGAGTTTATTAAATAAAAGTATTATCCTGGGTTTGCTTGTATAAAGCGTGTAATTAAATTAATCTTTCTTTATTAATGAGTAATTTCTGTGGCAAGGTTACCGCTTCCCGCATTCATAGATTTTTAGTGGTCTTAATTCTTGTATTTCTGCATGGAAATACTCTTGTACTCTACCTTAATAGAGCCACTGGTGCGTTCTCTGCCTCAAAGTGTGTCATTACAACTTCTTCCCCTATTAAAAGACGGCCTCGACACCTTTCTTAAGCATTAGAGTACCAAAGCGCGAGGTCCGTGAGGCATATTGACGAAAATGGTATTATATTCCACTTGTACACTATCTTAACGATAAGGATCATCACTGATGATGTGTTGCATTGTTGACTCTAACGAATCAACAATGAATTTGTTTCAGACCCGTAAGCGTGTGCATAAATATTTTCGGGCATGGGCCTGTCCCTCGCTGAAGCACACAGCTTGAGTTAATTATTGTTGGTATTCCTTACCATCTACTATATTGGTTCGCAGTTCGAGCCCAAGTGTTACGCTTTTTTGCAACGAACCTAATTGTATTCCATAATCCATTGATGCATAAACGTTGTCTATAGACGTTGATTTTTCAAATCATGTATAAATGTAAATGTTCTCACCAGGCACATTAGGCCTAGTAGCACCAACATCACAAAACTTCATCGTTCGTTGCGCTATATCTGTCGTTATTTTATTCTGAGGCTGATAAGTGGCAGCGCGGATATGCTTTATGCTTAGGTTCTTGTACGACTGATTAAAGTCCCACCACTCGAACTGTGAACTCTGGCCAGTAAAAAAACCTTTTCAGTGCACCACATCGACTGAGCTGGCCCTCTTTTAAGTTCCCTATAATTTCTCCTCTTTTATTTGCTTCAGTGATACAAATTCGTACCGTCTATTAAACGTATCGTCAACGGTGGACACCTTGGTGGCCACGACACGCGCCAAATTCAGTAGATCTACAAAGACCATGCAAAAATTGCTTGCGAGCAGTGGCATTGGACGCGATAAGCGTAACTTTTTATCATTACTCTGGCTTATGACACTGGCACGTGGTGCATTGTTGAAAACAGCTACGAATATGTTTGGCCAGGCGGAGCCAATACAATTACGACTGCTATATTTTCATAGGGCGCCCAGCGCCGGTATGTTGCAGTATTTCATATCAAAATGGCGATCAGTTCTTTTTGTTCTGATCCCGGTGCAAATCATTGTACTGTTTGCCTTTCTTTCCGTACCAGTAGCCCATTTTCATAGTCAAATTTTTGTATAATGCGGACACCTGTGTGCCGTTTGTGAACTGCCTGGCTACATTTTGGCCTGTGTTTTCTTTGCCCTTTCTTTTGAGACTTTGATAATGACAAAATACCTAAATTTTTGGTTAGCCTACTGTACTGATAGTAGTTCATTTTCAATGCGGGTATAATTCTGCTCTGTTTTCATGTAAATATAACTTCAAACTGTGCCGGACATCCATCGGGCTATAACACTGCTCTCAAACCATTCTGAGTCGTCTGTTACAATCGATATGCTTCCTATTTGGATAGTCAAAATTGTGGCGTCTATCCATTTATATTTACATTTGTCATGAAAACGCCATTTAAGCATTCAATAACCTAGAAAGTGCCGTTGAGTGACCACCATCCCCGCTTGGTACGGTCCATAGAAATTCATCACGCCATTAAATCGGCAGCGTATTTTTCTAGCGGTTAACATCGGATAATCCTTGATAGGATATGTGTTGGATCCTAATGGCAAACAGACAACTGCCGAAAATGAGTGATCAAATAACAGCGCTTGTTGACCTATCTGTGCTTTTCATTATTAAAATGGAACGGCCTATCTACAGATATCGACAACAACTTGTGCAACCGAACACACAAGTTTTGCTTGTTAGTTGCCAAAATAGTTATACCATCGGCGAAAGCTACAATATGGGGTCAATCCGATATGATGGCATCCATTATTCTTTGAAACACCTTAGATGCATTTTTCAGACCAAGAACTTCCTGAGGCCTGTCAAGTAAGTGATCCATTTCTCACCGTTTAAATTCTAAACACGGCAGGTCGATTAGAAATTACAAATGGAATGCTTGCGAAAGATCGATTATTTCCTTGAGGCCGTTTAAAATGAAGGAATACAAGCATTAGTTTAAATTATGATGAAGGTCACAAATAACTTCGATTCGGATGCCAATGCAGGTAAAAAGTCGTTTGTTGCCACCTCAGATAGGTCCCAATGTTCGCCCAGTAATATACGGATTCTCTATGGATAGTCAATGATATTTTCATCTAGACGAGACCTTTCTAACACTAAGGACAAAGTGTTTATTGGTTCCGATACATTATGAACCAGCTCCAACTTGAATTGATATTTCTTTATACAATATTAACTCCTGTGGCTCAGTTGCTGCTTACCGCATTCTCTTAATTCTTCTTCGGCTTCTGCACGTCAATTCTATAGTATTAATATCAGTTCTAAATAGATGGAGCCGGTTTATCCTCTAAAAGGAGTCAGCCGCAGTAAAGTTAAAAAAGTCCTAAATAGAGCCATTTTCATTTTCTCGAGCTTAAAGGTTATGATTAAAACACGCTTTTTAAGTCTTTTACTTATGCGGGGCAATTCTACGACATTCAGATCGTCACTAAAAAGAACACTTGGCGCGTTCTTTACCTCAGGGATACCCAGTGCAACAAAGAATATTTCCGATGCTGTCTTGACTCGTAAATTACTATTCTTAATGTTTGTGCTGCATGGAGGCTTAGATGACTTCGATTCTTTGCGTTCTTTGTTGGATATTTTCATCTAGACTAGATTCAATTCTTGAATATATATTTTTTTCTTGCTTGTAGATTTTTAACGTTCATTCAACACTAAATCTTCATTTATAAAAAAATTTATTTTACACATTCTCTTTTCTGTGTAATTTTTTTAAACCACACTAAAAATGTATCCACAAACACGCAAAGCTAAGTATTATTTAAAGCATTATATTTGGCTGGAATAACTGGAATAATATTAAAAAAATTGTTCACATTTGCCAGCATATTCGTACTAGTTGCACATACTGTAATTGAAAAGTTGAGATTTCTCGAGAAGTCAGAACACAAAAATGTTTGATAAACAAACGTATAATGAACATAAATGTGGAATTTTTTTGCTCAGTGATGTCCTTCTTGTTGTGGATTTGACCGCATTTTTCTTGTGCGGGACAATTGATAACACTCGTAGGTCGGTAAAATCTTGTATTTTGTACATTTTTAGGTATATTGAACGTGGTATTATTTATTAAGCCTGCATATTAGTGGAATGACTAAATGAAACTGATGACCAAAAATGACTTTAATGATTATGATAACGGGAACATGCATGCATTATATGAGACGGCAGTTTATGGGAAACAGACTGTCTGTGATTTGTTGAATATTGTAGGTCAAGTTAAATTGTATGTGTGATGTAGCGCACGATAAATAGTGAAGGGGTGGCACAGAAAATGCTTGTGTGTAACAGTTGCTTATGTCATGCCAGCACACTGTACAACAAATCACCAATTGTCTTTGGTTGTGTTTTTGTAAGTAATTGTTAACGTTTTCATGTCAGAACATAGTAAAACAGGTCAGCAGTTAAATACTGTTTGATGCGGAGACATAAGATAAATGAACTTACGTATTAGGTGTTGCGCACATAGTAACAAATTAGTTCAAATTTGACCAGGAGGATAAACCAAATTCAGCATGAGCGAAAAGTATAGTCTCAATCGCCAGTAAGCACGAAAAGAATGTGCATATGAGATCATCCTTTTCGTTCATGCTGACTTTGGTTTATCCTTCTACCCACATTTGAACTAATTTGTTATTATGTGCGCAACACCTAATACATAGAGTCATCCGTTGTCTGTATTTGTGGTTTGCCATAAACAGGCGCTGTCTGAAGATAAATGTCAACGCTTTGCTTTTATAAAAAATTACACTTGACTGACTGCGTTTGCAATTAAAACAGAATTAATTAACCTAAATGAACACTGTTCTTAATTTAACAAAATGACAACGAATAAATTGTCATGATAGTCTAAAATATATTTCTATCAATGTAGAATTAAATATGCGTCTATTAAAGTCCTATAAAAAGTACCTCGCTGAATATATATATATATATATATATATATATATATATATATATATATATATATATATATATATATATATATATATATATATATATATATTTGCAAAGGGACATGAAATGATCGCAAATATTTTTACTTTGTATAAATAACGATTTATTTCGTGAACAGAAGGGTGATTGTTCTATAATGACAATCTGTGGGTGGCTAGTTGGAACTTCATGTATGAAGAAATGTAACATAGTCTCCATCTGAAAGAAATGCAAACCAGAAATATATCTGTATATAATTTAAATTGTGTTTGTGTGCGGCAGGGTGACACAGTGGATAGAATGACAGACCCCAGAGCAACAGTACTCTATTTCGAATCTTGCCCGCGGCAAAACTTCAGGATCGCACTTGAACTCTTCACATTATGATCGAAACCGGTTAACGAAACAAATTGCCTTTGCTACCTTATATAATGCTTAATTTATACTGAAAAAATCTATTTTGATTTGTGCTTATATCAAGCCAGCAAACTTGATTTAAACAAATTTTATCAAAACACGCGCTATCTATAATTACTCAATTATAAAAATTTGCAATTCAATACCACTTTTGCACGTAACGTGATGTCTGTTCTATGATGATATTTTGTGGGTGGCCTGTTTGGACTTCAGATTTAAAGAAATGCAGAATAGGCTGCAACTAAAGGATTGCTAACGAAAAGCATGAGGTAGTATATAAATGATAATGGAGTGTAGTGGCTAGAGTAAAAAATTCTGTAGCATACGTACAAATGTTCTAGTTCTGTCCGTAGCAAATTCTGGACAGTACTTGAAGAGTTCCAAATAAGGAAGAAAACCGGTCTACTGGATGAATTGCCTTTTCTAAATTATGCAAAATTGAGTTTATACTGACAGATTTATGTATATAATGTGTGTAGTATTTGTATCAAGATCACATTCTTTATTAGTTAGTTATCATAACCGCCCGCGCATCCAATGTATGTTTAATTATATAAATGGTAAATTCCATAACACTTCTCCAGGTAGATTGATGTCAGCTCTGTAATGAAAAATTTGGAGTGGTTATTTAGAACATTAGGACTAAAGAGATGCCATATAGGCTCCATCTAAACGGAAGGCTAATCAAGAAACTTTAGTTAGTATATAACTGAAAATTGTGGACAGCGTGCGGCAAAGTGACTTGGTAGTTAGAGTAACAGATTTCCAAGCAGATGTGACGAGATTCGAGCCCTGTCCCCGGCGACTTCTGGACAAGGCGTGAATGGTTCCCAATAAGGACGAAACCAGTCTACTGGATGTATTGCCTTTTCTACATTACACAATTCTTACTTTATACTGGAAAAGGTATGCATATAACAGGACTGGTGTTTATACCTAGTTCGCAACATTTATTTAAACAATGTTTGTTGCTACTCGCGCAATCAGCTATTGCTTGGTTATATTAATCTGCATTTCAGTACCACTTTTTCATGTAGCGCGGTGTCTGTCCTATAGTGGCAGTTTTTAAGCGGCTGGTTAGATCTTTATGTCAAAAGACATGCCATTTAGGCTGGAATCTTGTAACATGTGCTTCAGACTTGTCACTCATCCACTACGCTACCTAAGTCGCACACGATCTGTGGTTTTCAGTTATACACCAAGTCATTTTTCTGGTCTGGCTGTCTTTTTGATAGGAACTATTTGTCAGAATTTTTACTTACATTTACAAATGGAAACCATCAATCTGTTATAATTCAATAGACATTTTTTCACCTGACCAGAGGGTAATTATTTAAATTATATATGCAAGAGTTTATCATAATTTTTTTAGTATAAACTAAAAGTTGCATATGATGGGAAATGCGATTCATCCAATTGACCGGTTTTGTCTTTAATGGATATTTATGGAGTACTTGCTAGAATTTCTGCGACTAGAACTTGAAACGGTTCAAATTTTCTTGAAAATCCTGGGTATTCCACTGTGTAACTGAAAGTACGCTCTCATTTTACTTTTCAGTTATATAAAAAATAGTTCTTTGGTCAGTCTTTCATGTGGAACCTATATGACATCGCCTTCGACCTGAAGATCCATCTGGCCACTACAAATCTGTCGTTATAGAATAGACTATGCCACCTGCGGGAAAGGCGTGGGTTTGTTATTAATATAATGTTGGTATAAACATAACCTACCATAACATGGAAACTGAAATTCATTTTGTAAACCGGTTTCGTCTTTATTCAGCCCTCATCAATCACTTGCCAAAATTATCATGACTGGGCGTGTACCAGGCACGTTTGCTTGAGTGTCTCGACACTCATCCACTGCGCCACCAAAGTGGCGCATTACCTTGAATAAATATATATATATTTACTGGTATAATAATTGAGAAATGCGATTCTCTAGCCCTGCAGTCACATGTACTTTGTACTTAAAGGAAAAAT
Source organism: Eudiplozoon nipponicum (assembly GCA_029291075.1). Lineage (NCBI taxonomy): Eukaryota > Metazoa > Platyhelminthes > Monogenea > Mazocraeidea > Diplozoidae > Eudiplozoon > Eudiplozoon nipponicum. The sequence goes on from JAQBSW010006150.1 coordinate 24,567, forward strand.
CGTCAGCAAAATTTATATTCTATCCCGAGCATGAAGTTTTTGCTGTTTTCTTAGTTCTTATATAAGTCTTTTAAATAGGCAATCATAATTTTCGTGAGTAGTCATTTATATCAAGTATGCAGACTTACGTTAAATAAGATCCCTATTGGTACGACGGTGTCAACCATGTTTCGATGGCCGATCGTACATGGGCTAACGGGACTATGGCGGTGGTGTCACCAGGGCGTGGTGGATTTCCGACCGGCAATCGGATCTCCTATAAAATACCATATGAGCCCGACGACGGCACCATGACTCGGCGTGTGTTCCCCGCCACAAAAGGGGACAACAGCCACAGGATTACATGGACTCCTGGACAGTACCCCGTACTTCCGAATGGCGAATGAGCTCTCAACAGCCACTGGCAACCATGCAACTTACTGCTGCCTTGCAGACTGCGCTTGGATGTGCAAAGGCTAGAGGTGCGTCCTCGATCAAAAAGCCGAGTGGTGAGGGGACACCACTTGTACCAAATTCCCAAGAAACTCCATGAAATGTCACAATTCAATGGAGCCGGCTAATCCTCCAAAAGGAGTCAGCCGCAGTAAAGTAAAGTAAAGTAAGTATAATATTGTGAAATCAACGACAGTCGCGAGCACTTACTGGCTTTTAACTTTCACAGTGTTCATCAGAGTATGGAATCAAACAGTCAAGCGAGGCTCGAGCCGCAATATATATATTAAAGCAGGATAAATTAGAAAGAAACCATTTATTATTTAATTTTCAATTTATGTTATGATTATTCTACAACGTCTAAAATATTTTACAAATTACAGCTTTATTAATATTATTAATTAATGGCTGAAGAAATCAACTTACTGCTAAAAAACAGTATTCGTACACCGTGCACAGCGTTGTAAATTTACCATGAAGAAATTTTCAAAACTTCGGGAATCGTTCCATTTGTTGTGCAATTTTTTTTTCATTTCTATGACCGCAAATCCAAAACTCTCGCTATTTTCCAGAAATATCTTAGTTGCCACACTACGTATCATTTACTTAAACTTAAATCTTTTCTGATGTTACGGTAATATACCGTTATTCAGTTATTTTTACCTGGAAAACTGTGGCTGTCTGTGAAGGATATTAACACTATTCAATTAAAATATGTCTTTCATCTAAGTTTGACCAGCCAAATAAATTATATATACGCCTGCATTTATTGAAATCCAAATGCTTCACTAGTATAAATAATTTGCATAAAGTTTTGTATATTTTCTTCATTTGTGTGAATATATAAACGTTTTGACCTTGACATGGATATAACTTCAAAAGTATAACTATCTTCCATTTTACTGAAATGTAATTAAAAGTTGCATGTTTTGTTGGTTAACGGAAGTTCTTCGCTAAAAGTGCACTTGGATGCACGTTAACTGGAGCAGCTAATTGCTTGATTCGTGCATTTATTATGCAACGGTGTAATATACGTAAATTGAGAACCTATTGAATAACTCATTTTTATTGTCTTTCACTGATAACATCCTTCATTCACTGCTGAAATTGAATGTGTTCTAGTGTCAACGATTTTCAAATGGGTTAATGATATAATACGTACGATATGTGGGTTGAAATGGAACCATATAAACTTCTGGAAACAACTTATACGTACTTCTGCATTCGGCACAACATACCTATATAGCAATATATATACCCTTGCAGAGGATACGTTTAGTTACACCAATATAAATACTCCCATATTCAAATTCGGACCACAGCAATACTAGCTATCAAGCACGGTTGCTCAGTAAGATCGAAACCAGTCCAGTTTTCATCTTATCGATTGATTTACCGAAGAAGTTGAACACGAATTAATCTGATTTGCATTTAATCACTTATTCGATGCTTAGTTTATGCTGCTAGTGCATGTATAAAAAATACTGCCTTTTCATTTTAATTCGGTTTCGATTTCGTAGGTGGAGTGGTGATTGTCGTCAAATGAAAGATCGGGATGTCTAGTAGTGGCAATCATCCATCTGAAGGAAACATTGACCGAAAGACAAAAATTTATGTAAAATTTAAAATGGTTTACAATATGTGGGTTCGATACCGTCAGACATATTTCATATAATTCGAAACAAAATAAAGTCGGGTTCAGATCTCGGCCGTGTATATTCTAACATCTATTGTTGACTATCTTAAAAGATCGAAACTGGTCTAGCAGATGAACTACATTTGTAATCTTGCACAATTTGAAGTTTGTGCAGAGAACATAATTATATATATATATATATATATATATATATATATATATATATATAGTATTGTACACGGTATCAAAATAAAACTCATCAGCAATTTAGGTAGTGTCAAGTATCTGTCAGGAATTGCAGCGACCGTAACTCGAACTAAGGCACATGTGCTTAGGATTTTTGTAACTCATTCACTGGCCCATCATTATTTTTACAAACAACATAAATAAAAAAATGTCTATCCATAAGTTTTTAAATCAATATTTATCTATAAATATATATATAAAATGTAAGCGTTTGTTTAAATATATTGCCGGTTTAAACGTAAAATTGCATAGAATAACAAATGCAATCAATCAAGAAGATCTGGATTGTCCTTATAGCCATTCATCAATAATTGAAAGCATTTACGTAGCTTGGACTGTAATATTTGCACATTTGATTAAAAGTATTTAAACTTAAGCCTAATGCATCAAAGCCGTCTATTGCATGCCGTTTACATCTGTAAAACTACTTTTTTTACAGGTCGTCCCTTCAGATGAGTCCTATTTAGTATCGCTTATAACGTGATGTTCCAACATCCCATTCTCGCTCTTCCCCCACATGAAACACCCGGACATCGGTGAAGAAATTGATTTTCGTATAATTGCAGAAATATATATATATATATATATATATATCGTCAATATACAATAAAACTTGTAGAAGATACTAAATGCGATTCATTAAATTGACCGGCTTCATCCTTTGTGGACATTCATCATTAATTACAAAAACTGCAGCGCCGAGTTACAAACCATTGTGCATTTGCTTTACTATTTTGCAACTAGTGCTCATTGTCAACAAGAACGTGTAAACCAGGAAATCTTAAGTTACAAACCAATTGTTTTCTCTTAGTAGACAATTTTTTTCAACTTTATGCCACTTGTTGTTCAATTTGACCTCAATTTAAATCTGGTCACGTCAATTGTGTGTCGGTTTAGACAAAACTATTCTAGTTCACGAATTTAATTTTTTTAATCTTATGCAATGTTCAGCTCATACTGGCAATACATGTATAATCAAATCCTGTCCTTACATGTGAATTTAATATTTTTTGTCTAGGTGTCATAGTGTCTTAAATACAAAAACGGATTTTGGATGACTAGTTGAAACTTTGAGTAAAATACATCACGGGATACTATCAAACTAATATAAAACTTCACAAAAAATAAGTTGTTAATTAATTGAAAATAAGAGATCAGTTGCAGGACTCTGAACTTAGTGTTCCTTTGTTCAAATCTCGTGGCAATTATGGAGACTACTGATGAGTGCCAAATGACGATGAAACGGGCTATTTTGATGAATTACATTTTCTGGTTATTGCAATGTTTATTTTATACCCACTATGTATACATATATATATTTCGTTAGTATCCACTGCACAATGCATAAGATAGTTAAAGGGATTCAACAAATAAAACATTTTCATCCTTATTTGGTAATCGTAAAATAATTTCAAGATTTTGTCGCGATCGAGGCTCGAACCGAGGCACATTTTCTTTGGCGTCATGAACTTCAATACTAAGCCACCACTACCACACACTACACAAAGATTTAAGTTATATATAAATATATACCTTCGGCTAGTCTTGCCACCAGATAGATCGCATTTGACATCTCTTTCGATCTGGAGTCTAATAGGCCATCCCGAATTTTCATTATAGAACAGAAGTCATGCCACCTTGAGAATTCATTTTGAATTGAATTCTTGGTAGGATTTTTATTATATATCATCAGTATAAACTATTCGTAACATAAGGTAGAATAGGAAATTCATCAAGTTGACCGTTTTCATCCATATTTGGAACTTTTCGTTTACTCTAAATTATTTTCACCCTCGAGGCAAGAAGGGGAGCAGTGTACAAATGCAAAGCTTTAAAGCAAATGATGAGCTCCTAATATGGAGGAAACCGGTCTGGAGGAATTGGCTTTGCCACTTTATGCTATATTTAGTTCATATTGACAGTATATATAAATATAAGAATCTTGGCAGAAAACTTCAATTCAACATCACTTCTACTGGTGACACGGTTTGTCTACAATATAATGATTCGTTTCGAATTTCATTATCATAAAGCACAAAGGATCATTTTTCAACAATTTACAATGCATTATGTATGAATTGCTGTTTATTTTTATTTATTCTTTTTGCCATTTTTCTTGAAGGATGATAGTGGAAGAACATGATGTGAGATTGTCAGTGGTTTTGCAACTTTTTAACACGTTCAGAACAGATATTAATGTTTATCTTAAATCCTAAAACTTGATTTAAATAATTTTTACCACCATGCGTGCAATCATGCAGGGCTTAATTTACTAACTTATACGAATTTTCCGAAAGATGCAATAACCATTTCCGTGACTAAATAGAGATTGTGCAATTGGTATTTCAGGCAATGACATTGGCAGCAATTTTTTAGTCTTCAACACACTTTATTTATTTTAACTAGACACTTTCTTTTCCAATGAAATAAATATCGCACATATAACAAACATTTTTCATGATATTTACTAAAAGGTATTTCGATCGACATTCCGGCTAACTTTTTTTTAAATCCGTGCTCTGTGAAGTGTGAAATAAACGACCGGTGTGCCGATCTAAATTCCTATTAATAAATATTAAGAAGAATTTTCGTGTATGTTTGATAATACTATCATTGGAAAATAAATGTCTAGCAAAATCGAAAAACATCATACAGCGTAAAAATTTATTAGTAACGCTATGTAGGCTACTACATTTTATATCGTATTCTATTAATGATCATGTAAGTTTGAACCGCGTCAGTCATTGTGACTTAAAAACTCAATGATTGTGCGGGTGGTGGTAACAATTCTTTAAATCAAGTTTGCGAGCTGGAAGTAATCACCGCCACTCGTACGCATTGACGCGTTTCGACCTTCTATGATCATCATCAGAGTAAGACGGCAAACTGACTAGCGAATAAGATATGCGGCTCTCAACTCTTTGCCGCGGAAAATTCTGGACAGTGTTGAGTGCTGCAGGGTGGCTCAGTGGTTAGAGCACTCGATTTCGAGGCAGACGTGTCCAGGTTCGAGCCCTGTCCGCGGCAAATTCTGGCCAGTACGTGCTGAGTTTCAAATTAAGACGAAACCGGTCTACTGGATGAATTTCCTGATCTACACTATGCAATGTTTGGTTTATACTGACAAATTTGCGCACACAAAGAGTCGGATGTTTATATCATGATCACAACATTGATTATAATAATTTTTATCATCGCTCGCACAACCAATGTTCGCCTACTCCGTTGCAACAGGAGATTAATGATGCCTCATAAGTTTTGAGCATGACTGCATTTTCACTAAATATGATATTTGAATTTGATAAATCCATTATAGCAGCACATATTTCAATATCTTTTTATACCCAAATTTCTGTTACATACATAGTAGAATTATTTAGAAATATTTGTCATTTTCGTGGTAAAGTTTATATTAAATGCATTAAAGAGAGATTGAATTCGAAGCAAATCTATAATTTAAACTGAGGCAAAATAGTTCATGTAAGGTGATTTTCTGAATTCTTCGTTCCATTGCTTTATCTTTCTTTCTTACAAGCAAATTATTTTATATAGATCAAACTGTGTGAGTTTATCAACAGTTGTATTTACAATTATGTATTAGGTGTTGCGAACCTAGTAACAAATTAGTTCAGTTGTGACCAAAAGGATAAACCAAAGGCAGCATGAACGGAAATTAAAATCTCATTCACATTCGTTTCGTGCTTACTGGCGACTCATCAGTAGGAGCCGGTATTACGCCCTTTAACCACTATATATTTGGTGGAAGAATGTGGAATAATAGGACGGTACAATCTCCTAGACGAATGTGTAAACCTGTAATAGTGGAGCTAACATAATCTAAAGTCAACGACAATACGACTTCTATGCTAACTCACACTATATAATATATATACCGAGTCTGTAAAGGATACTAACACTATGGCTATTGTGTTAGTAAATGATACCTTTTTTAAATCGATGAGTACCGGATACTAACACTATGGTTTCCGAGTCGGTACATGATACCAACGTGATGGATATAAAATTATACTAAAGTTCACCCAAATTGAGAATTACAACAATTTCCGAACACCTGTTACTCCAGTTAAACCATACACTCTGGCCTTCATCGATATCAGTTATCACATTTCGCGGTAAGCATGACATCATTCAATTCAATATATTACAGTTAAATACTGTTTGTTGCGAAGAACTAATATATATACAAGTATGTATAAGGTTTTGCGAACCTAGTAACAAATTAGTTCAGTTGTGACCAGAAGGATAAACCAAAGGCAGCATGAACGGAAAGTATAATCTCATTCACATTCGTTTCGTGCTTACGGGCGACTCATCAGTAGGAGCCGGTATTACGCCCTTTAACCACTATATATTTGGTAGAAGAATGTGGAATTCTCAATTTGGGTGAACTTTAGCATAAATTTATATCCATCAGGTTGGTATCATGTACCGACTCGGAAACCAGTGTTAGTATCCGGTACTCATCGATTTCCAAAAAAGGTATCAGTTACTAACACAATGGCCATAGTGTTAGTATCCTTTAGAGACTCCGTATATATATTATATAGTGTGAGTTAGCATTGAAGTCGTATTGTCGTTGACTTCAGATTATGTTAGCTTCACTATTACAGGTTTACCCATTCGTCTAGGAGATTGTACCGTCCTATTATTCCACATTCTTCTACCAAATATATAGTGGTTAAAGGGCGTAATACCGGCCCCTACTGATGAGTCGCCAGTAAGCACGAAACGAATGTGCATGAGATTATACTTTCCGTTCATGCTGCCTTTGGTTTATCCTTCTGGTCACAACTGAACTAATTTGTTACTAGGTTCGCAAAACCTAATACATACTTGCATATATATTAGTTCTTCGGAACAAACAGTATTTAATTCTAACAAATTAACCAAAAACGAATTTTATTATTAGTATAATTTTGTAGTAAATAAATAAAGGACAATCTATATCATTGGACGAGGTGTATTAGAAGCCCTATTTGCTGAGAAACGCAATTAAATATATTTAGTGACTGCACTGTTTGCAATAAGTGGGTTTTTGATAAGTCCTACTTGCGAGTAATCACTTGCGTACTCAAAAACGAAACTTGAGTAAACTTCACATTCCTAAATAGTCTTTTTAGGTAAAATAATGCATGAACTGGAATACGACGAAGGCCACTATTCGATCTGACTCTGAATCTCCACAGAAGCAATAGTGTAGTCGAACGTTTTTTTTAAATATTCAGTTAATATAATTTTTCAAATCAAACAAATGAAATTTAAGCAATCATCCATGTACAAAATGCTTGCCATCAGTTGTCAATAGCGGCAGACGTTATTCAGGATAATATGAATGAGCCTCAGCAAAAATCTTTCTGTAGCCTATTTAATTCCGAAAATGTGACGATATCATTTCATTTCTCACGACCACTTTTCTAGTCTACACCCTAAACAAAACGCTTTTGCGTCCAAATCCCGTCCGTGGAAGTTCTGACGAATTCTTATAAGTGAAAGAAACGAGCCAGATTGTTACATTGCTTTTGTTAACTTATTCCATATTTCCTTAATACTGTCAGTACAAATTTAATTAAACTGCGCAACCTTAACTTAATTTAATGAAACATCCGCACGTGGCGTATTGCCTGTAATATAAATAAGGAGCGTGAATGGCTAGTTGGAACTCAAATTCAAAAACAATATCAATGCGATTCCACCTAAATTAGAGACAAACATAATCATAAACAGATAAGAATCTAACAATTGCATTTTATAAACTGCTTTGTCTCCATAAGGATTAAGTTTCAAATCTGTAAAGTGTAAACCCCAAGGAACTCTGGAAACTATTGAAGTTTCTACAAAAAGTACTGTTGACTTAGTTGATGAATAATATTTGTTATCTTTTACTATTTGTGGAGTATGATTTTACCCTTATAATTTAACTCAAAGTCATTTTCCCAGGTGGCATAATGACTGACAAATGATGACATACCAGGGACGGTTTGTTAGGGTGAAAGCGACACTCAAAAGGCACGATTAATCAAAGTGCATTAATTAATATTTTGCTTGATTAGTAACCTATGAGGAATAAACTGGTCAAAATCACAAATGGCGCTTGTTTTCTTATTCAACGTTGAACCTTAATGTTCATATATATATATATATATATATATATATATATATATATATATATATATATATATTTATAATTAGGAATAAAGAACACATTGATAACAAAGTGGATAAAACACATTAATAACAAAGTGGATAATGGCCATTTATTTACAAACTAAATCAATCATTTATAAACATATTGGCCCCGAATCAAAAAACCAAACAAAAATTTTTATTACCATTCAGGCAAGACCAAACGCCCTTACAATCAGACTAAAGAAACATTCGATCGAATTGGCAACAACCTGAAGAAGAAAAAAAGGCTGCATATAAGGCGATAGAAATTTCAAAACAATGTGTGCATTCAACATTGCATTCTGCACCTGCACTATTACCAAATTGACAGAACAAAATTGTGGAACAAAGTAAAACGAAAGACAACACTTAGGAATATAAGAATGACTAGATCCCAGACATCACTTAACAATACTGCGAGAAAGACTACATGAAAACAATCACGCAAATACACACACGCGTATACGCTTACTAATCAACCCGATTAAGAAATAGAAGTAAAACCGAAACAAACTTGTGGCCAACAACATATTCAAATGAAAACCCAGGATATATATAAATAAAAGATTGTAAAGTTAAGTTTAGTAGTCTGGAGATAAATGACCACTATTTACTTTGTGTTTAATGTGATTTTTCTTCATAATTAGAAATATACTGTGTAATATTCTAAGGCAATGGACATAATGAAGGATATATATATATTTATAATTAGGAAGAAAGAACACATTAATAACAAAGTGGATAAAGGCCATTTATTTCGTGAATACTAATCATCTCTTATACAATCATACATATTTATACATTTTGGGTTTTCAATTGATTATGCTAGTGGTAACAAATCTCACTCGTTTTTACTGCTGTTTCTTGTTTTGACTAGTTGGTGAGTGTGAATGCGTTTGTGTTTGTGTGCATGCGTGTTTTCATGTAAAGGTCATTCTCACAGTATTGCAAAGTGATGTCTGAGATCTGGTCATTATTGTTTTGATAGCTTGAGAATTAACCATTTGTGCGCATTGTTCACTGTTACATGTACGAGTGCTATTTTTCCCAGTGTAGTTGATCGTTTCACCTTGTTGCGCAAATTTATCATTTCCACATGGTAACTGGATACTAGTAGATTGTTGTTGAATTTTGTTATTCTTGGCCAGTCGATAAGAATATCATGTTGATGAAAATTTTGAATATTAAGGTTAGGTGCTTGTTGTTTTATATAAAGGGCTTCATAAATAAATAATAAATTTTCTGATTTTGCTTTATGTGGAATTGTGAAATTTGTCGAATTGACAGGGTGCCCCGTTGCCAATATATGATCGGAAATAGCTGATTTTCCTGACGGTGCTAAGCCTTTGTTAATCAATTTCTGTGGCAAATGTTGCTGGATTCTGCTTATCAATTGCTTCTTCGTACGTCCGATATATGTGCTACCGTACATACATGAGAATTTGTAGACTATGAATGATTTGGAGAGAATTGGCAATTGATCTTTGGCATCCAACCTCATGAATTCTCTGTGTACTAAATATCATATTAACTTTAACACTGGGAAAGTTGTCCTTAGTTATTCTATTCAGCTGCCGTGCAATTAATGAGGCTGGTATGTCGCCTCTAAATGGTAAGTTCAGGAAAACCTGCTTGCCGGTATCCTCTCTAGTACGAATCTGCCGTGGTCTGATGTTGACATCAATGAAACGCTCTGGGTAGTTGTTCATTAGCAAATTTTCCTGAGGTAGCCCAGTTCTTCCTCAATCTTGTGTTCAGAGCAAATCTTCCTGCTTCTGTTTGCTAGGTTGTTTACTAAGTTTCTTTTGTGGGATTTTGGCACACTACTGTTGTAGTGAATGTATTGTCCGGTGAAAGTGGATTTTCTATATATGGCCAGTGTCAAATCCCCGTTTTCTTCTCGAGTGATTTTGATGTCAAGGAAGGGAAAACTGTCGTATTTCTCTACCTCGAGAGTGAATTTGATGTCTGGATCGGCTCCATTTGCTTGTTTGAGGATTTTGGAAGGGTCTGCTGCTTCTGCGATGATCAACAAGATATCATCTACATACCTTTTGTAGAGTGCGCACTGGTCAATTATACCTTTTAGGCTCGTTTTTTCCAGGTGATACATGTATACATATGCCAGGAGGGGTGCGATGCAACTTCCCATAGCTACACCATTGATCTGGCGGTAGTATAGCCCTTCGAATGTAAATTGCACGTTTTTTGTACATGCTAATATGAGGTCTTTGATGTCATTGGTGTCTATAGGGAAGTCAAAAACTCATTTTTAATGAGGTCACACAAGATCTCCGTTGTCTTATCCAGTGGTATGTTTGTAAATAAGGATGAGCCATCAAGCGATACCATTTAATTCTGTAGAACGTTCTTCCCCTTCAGTTCATTTGCTACTTCGAAGGAGTCCTTGATAATGTTTGCTTTTATGACGCTTCGTATTGGTTAAATTATTTTGCAGAGAAACTTGGCTGGTTGATGTTGTGGAGCCTTGATCATTGACATAATAGGCCGCATCGAGGGAGCTCCTAAGGCTGTCAGGGCTTATGAGTTTTTGGCTTGCCGTAAAATCTTGCGGTGTTTGTTCCGACGGGTTTTGCCTTTTGGATGTCTGCTATGAGTTTTGATCTAATATCGGAATCAGCCACCGATGTTAAAACGTGTTTTTCCATCTTTTTCAAAATTGCATTAATTTTTGATTCGATGTTTTTTAACCATCTTTCCGATTGATGTCTTACTAAAATTTAGATTGATCATTTATGATATCGTTCATGGACTTCCTATAAGCGTCGGCTTCAAGTATAATAAGCGCCGGCTTCAAGTATAACAATTTCTGATCCTTTGTCGGGTGTGGCAAGTCGTATAGATCTGTCTGATTGGAGTTTTCTGAGTTCGTCTATGTGCTGTTTTGTGATGATTTGGCTGCCTTGGAATATATATATATATATATATATATATATATATATATATATATATATATATTCCAATTAAATAACAATAGTAAAATATCTCATTATATTTTTACCCAAAAATATATTTCATTACTGTGTTTATTCACTGATTTATTCTGAAATTGGAGTTAATTTCATATAGACTTATTCTATATCACTTACTTTACAATACCAAACATGTTGAAAACTATTTATTCCAAATATATAACATTTAGAGACTGTTTGGTGCGGAGAACCAATACATATGTAATTGTGCATTACTTATTGCGCACCTAATAACAAATTAGTTTAAGTAGGACCCCAAGGACAATCCAAAGTCGGCATGAACCGAAGGTAGCGTCTCATGTACGCATACTGGCGACTCATCAAGAAGTGTCGGTACCACGCCTAATACCCAACCAGATATCTGAGAGATAAATGTGGGAGAATTGTTATATCCATCTGGTCCTATTTTAACTATTTTTTTACAAAGTCCAGAACACCAAATTCACAATATAATTGAATTCCGAAATTTGTAATTTTTACACCAAGATAGAATAATGTCTTTCTTGATTTAAACTTTAGTAAATTGCAAGTTCGTTCAGTCTAGTTAGTAAAGTTACAATTTCTGCTCGACTGTCAGGCATTAAAGTAATAACACTGAAAATTAGCAACTGCATGGTAATCTTACTTGTGCCACATAACAAAGGATATGTTGTTGCAATGGCACTTTACCTTATTTTCAGTCTGACGATAATTGCCGTATTGGGTGCGATGGGTTAAATACAATGGGTTTGGTGTTCCTTCTAAGTTTGCAAACTTGAATTGAAGAATTTTTAACACCACCCTTGCAATCAATGATTATCCAATTCTATAATTTACAGGCATGAGACAAATTTTGCAGAAAGTATATGTTCTTGGTCGCATAGAAATTGTGCAACCAACATTTCCAGTAAAGTAAAATGTGTGCGAGACTATTAGAGGTGAGAGCCTCATATCTGACTTTGCTTTACATAAATATTCATTGCGGCTTCATCCTCGCTGTTCAGTTTACCGTTGTTCTCTGAAGATGATCATGGTAGGTGGGAACTAGTCAATGAGCGTGTATAAGGGTAATTCTGCTATGTCGTTCGACAACTGGTTCAATACAATGGGAATGGTGGTTATTTCTAGCTCACAAACTTGACTTAAATAATGTTTATCACCACCCGCGTAGTCAGTAATTGGTTAATTGTAAATCTTATGAGAGGTTGTCTCGTTGGTACCCATCCAAACAAATTATATTCTGTTACGTAAGGCAGCATAGAGAAAAACCTCAAAAAAGCCTTATTTTTTTGGATTTTAGTAATTTGATAATGTCACCTTTTGTTTGTTTATCTCACAAGACAGTCGCTGCGAGGCCCGTCATTATATATTTGAATACTTGGACGATTTTTTTTGTATTTTTTGCTGCGTGGTCAGGCTCTCACTATCCCAAATATAAACATAATTTAAATTTATTATTAGTAATTTAGGCGGAGATTTGTGGTCGAAACCAAAAATTAGGTAACGCATTCCAAGATACAGGCGTGTCGAGTGTTCTTTTCCTTAAAGTCTAAGATGAATAAGAACAAACAACATTGGAATAACGGTCTCATTGGTGATGTCATCGCCCTTAGACAGAAGTAAGTAATATAGAAATTTGTAACAAGAAACTTGTTTGGATATTACAATAAACACAAAATTCTGTAATTCCACTGCGGCTGTTAAATGCACTAGGTCGGTTCCAGATGGAGCATTATTGATATATTGCTAGTGACACTACGTGTGACACCTTCTGACAGAATTAAAATTAAGAATTGGCCAGTATGCGTAGAATGTCACGGCATATAACCTGATGGCCTATAACTTTTTTAGTCATGCAGATAGTCACATGCAAGTAAATTTAGAGTAAATAAATAAACATGTTTTGGCCTATAATGCTTCCTATCTTCGTAGGGATTGCTTTACTTCGAAAATTATGGATTATTAGTTTCGTCCCATTCTTCCAAAATGGAGCTATGAAAATCACCAATTTTGTTCCCTAAACATTTTCCTACTCAGATGCACCGATAACAATTATATGCAATTATATCTAATGACATGTAAGGCCATCTGTAATAATGAGGATGAAAATAATTTCAAATTAAGGATATGGATAAGCAAATAATGTATTCATTAATTTACAGAGCATTAGTCGTAATTAACTGTGCCATCCTTTTGCTTTTGATGTAATTCCTTTTGAATAAAACTATAGAAATCTAGCTCCTTAAGTAATCATTTGCTTTTTCCGTTCTGATACAAATTTGATAAACATTGTCTATGAAAGTAAACTTTTCAACTTTGCTTTCTCTACATTTAAATCAATAACACACTTATCAGAAAAAATTTGTTCACCCACACTGGCGTATATTAAATTGCTTTTATTATGATGTAAACCAAATAAAATCTGCCTTATTTCTAATCTTTTATTTGCTTTCGTTCTTTTTTAATGGACAGAGGTGGTAAAAACATAACAACTCGCAGTAACCAAGAACTTTTTTCTAAGTTCGGACAGGTTTTTAATTCAAAAAATTATTGGTAGATATTTCAGCGGTGTTAATTTTGCCTCAAATTTGTTTTCAAAAATGCGCGGGCGATCCTTATGCTATTATCAAAATTGTAGGTATCGCGAAAATTATAAAAATATATGAAATTCGCATGTTTGGTGAGATTGCAATGTTTTATTACAGGAGGCTTTGTGTAGTACTGCTTTTTGCGTGATTAGTTAAAAAATGACATTTTCATTCATATCATAACTCTTTACATGGTTCAAAATTTTTAAATATTATTTATTCAATCTCTTAAATTGTTGTTTATAATTTCCTGTCCCAGTACTATGGCTGTATTGTAATTATTAATAACTATTTTATATTTTAATTTCTTTCAAAAAATTGATTTTTAAGTAATATTATAAAATGGAGTCGAACATAATTAACTAACAAATGTTCTTCTTCTCATACACTTTTCCAAAAAACGCATATCAAATAAATTTGATTTTTTTAGCAGACAAACACTTACCAATAAAATCTGGCTGATCTGAAACTCTAAAAAGTTCTTCTTGTGATAAATAAGTGTTGTAAGCATGTTCTTATCATTAAATAATCTTTTTTACGTTTTTAATATGCTTAACATTAGCTGATTTTATTTACGAAATAAGTCACTATATCTAGCGGTGAAAAAAACTGGATCTCATATTTATTAGAAAAATTATTTCATTCAATTTATCGTATAAAAAATCAGTAAAATGAACAGTGCCGTTAAACCAATTGGTTTTGTACCTTCCTTCATCAATTAAGTATTTAGGATGTTGTGAAAAAATACGAGTTGTTTCAGGTTCTGTGTCGTCTTTCTATTATAAGTTTCCATTTGTTCTTTCGTGCAATTTTTCTTCATATGCAAAATAGGTTATGCATAATTCCGCATAATATTTACTGGGAAGAAAATAATTTTTTCGTTTTATCAATTTAGAATAACAAAATCTGCATTTGGCTACGATTTAAATTATTGCATATTGACCGACCATCTAAAACTCTCAAGATATACTAACGCCGACAACAGAGGACATTATTAATCAGCTCGTATGACATTTAAATTCAAGCTGTGCCTTAACAACCATAAACGTCACCTCGCAGAACTAACTTAGCTGATGTGTAACTTAGCCGTAACTCTAAAATTAATGCATTTGAGGACAAATGAACTGAACTGGATAACTGCAAACTTAAATTAAATCAAGTTATTGCTTCAATTTAAGCAATAAAATATTTTAAAATTACCAGAGACTGCCGAAACGATTGCTGATCCCTTGCCTAGTTTTGTATTATTGAATTTCCGTGACATATCCTTCACTCATTCAAGAAATGGAATACTGGAAATACCACAGCTTTCTAAATTGTAATCACAGTTTTGTTTATGTGGTTAAAAACTTCTCAATGCGACCAAATATTTAGCAAAAGAAACAATTTCTATTCTCGGTCATGAGCCCCCAGATGTCTGAGTTTCGGGAATTCGAAATACGAAATTCTTGCTATAAATGTGAATTTTTTACTTTCTGAGAGTTTATTTTACTTTATTTAGTACGAGATAGACCAAATCTGACGAAAAATAAATAAATTTCTTTTTAAGAAACATATTTTAGAGATTTTAAGTGAATTTTCGTAGGGCTATCTGAATTGAACACTTCGTCGAGATGCTGGCAAGGATACCAAAAAGCGTCTATACGAAGCAAAGATTATCGACAACATAAGTTGGTACTCAAATATCAAAATTATGTAAAGCGTACACCCTGTAACGAAATGAACTATTAGCGTGGGAAATATCAATGGCTGCAGATAATTTCGCTACTTGAGGAAGTTGAGATGAGTTGCGTATGTAATAATAGCCAACGTGTAGGTGATATCAACAACGTCATTTAACCCGCTTTGTTTGATACATTTTTAGCAACTGACTTGCTTTTTTCCTATGTTATTCAACAATGCCTTTGTATTGAGCTATATATAATGTTAAAGTTTGTTTGAAATTTTTGCATTATTTACCAATCCAAAATATCATGTCTTAATCTGAATATGTTAAAAGCGCCATTTTCTCCCATTTCATTCAAAGGGAAAGAA
This sequence comes from Eudiplozoon nipponicum, assembly GCA_029291075.1. NCBI lineage: Eukaryota > Metazoa > Platyhelminthes > Monogenea > Mazocraeidea > Diplozoidae > Eudiplozoon > Eudiplozoon nipponicum. The sequence continues at coordinate 40,661 of JAQBSW010006150.1, forward strand.
GTTGGGCAGACCATCGTTATAAAAAGCTTTTTATTTACATATATGTTTTATCCGAATTTATTAATTGAACCAATTTTAAAGGAAAAGCAGATTCAAAAATGATGTTGTTTAATAATACAAATTAAAATGTGTAAATTAAATTTGTTGCACTTATTCTGATACACAAATATGTACCATTAAACTTGTTGCTGGATACTGAAATTGTATGTCAACATTCCTATATTTGCATTTTGAAAAATGAATGCTGATTTTATCATTGCATACATTTAACACGTCATGATATCATTAAATTACGTAACTGAGCGAGAAAAATGGCATAACAGATGACGGACTACTTAGTCAGAAATATTTTTAAAACCAATCCCCCAATTTTTAATTAAAACCGTTTTTTATATTCAATAAATGCAATTTTTGAAAAACATATGGCAGTGCCAGAATTAACTTTTTTATTTAATCCATTAGTTAAATATAGTACAGTATATATATATATATATATATATATATATATATATATATATATATATAGTGTGCATCATCAATTGCCCAGTGAATAGAATCACAGACTCTAAAGCGATTGTGACCCAATTCACAACACTACCGCGGAAAATTCATAACATTACTTAAAGGGTTCCCAATAACGATGAAACTGGTCTGCTGGACAAATGCCTTTGCCACCCGATGCAAAATTAATTTTATATTGTCAATATACACATAATCAAGATCCTCCATTTGAAGTTCAAACCAATATAATTTCTCAAATTTTTATGGTGTCTGTTCTATATTAATAGATCTGCTGTGGCTAGTTCGAATTTCATGTCCCAAGAGTGTTAAAATAAGTTCCACGTGAAGGTAAGGTAAATTAGAGAGCAAAAGCTGGTATGTGTTTTCATACTGCGCGCAGTAAATAGAGTAACAGACTCCTAAGCAAATGTGTCACGTTTGGTGTCTTATCGGAGCCCCAAATTCTTAATTATCTTTTCTCTAATAAAGAACATTTGTTCAGAAATATGGACAGTTTCTTGAATGATATTTAAAGAAAATTATATATATATATATATATATATATATATATACCCTTGTTTATTTATTTATTTATATATCGCTTAAATGTCACAAAAAATAGCTATATATTGCAATATTTTTTTTAAATTTAAAATACTCTAACAATAAATCACGAGAAGCGGAAAATCCAGACATATCGAAGTTATTTAGTATTCACTACGTAATATATACTTCACCCAAAAAATATGACGTTGCACAATTTTGCTTGTCTATAGAATTTTTTCCCATAATCTGGTCGAAATTGACCGCACAAGTCAAATAAATGGGAAATTTTCCATACCTAATCCACGTCATTTATTTCTCGCAACGTGACGCGTTTTTCTGTATACATTCAGAACGTATATGGCAAATGTATTCTTTTCATAAATAAGATTTAAAACATGGCGTGATAACTTTCCTGTTTATTCACAAAATTTGAAGTTTATTCTTTCATTAAATATAAGGTTCTCTTTTACGAGAACAATATTCTGATATTTATTAATAATCAATTATGTGGGAAATCTATTTATTTCAACATCAGTTTAAAATTTATTACTGTACAGATAAGTATATAGGTTAAAGTTAATTTATTAAATAAAGCAGGCATTAATGTCAATAGTTTTTGGAATATTTTGATGATACATCATTCTTTTACGCATACAAAACAATCAGTTATTTGCCAATATAAAATTAATTAAATAGATTAAGCAAATTACAACTGCTAATAGTTACAAAAATTATTCATTCGTTCATATTTTTACATTTGACTTCAATTATCTACAAAATTTCCGAAAATATTTTTATTTTCGCTCGATAATTATGCTATCACATTTATAACTATTATTCGTACAAGCTCAAACAAAATTTGAAGTTGCATTTCCGAAGAACATAAATTTTTTATCGTGATTGCCCTGGCCTTGCATACGAAAGGAAATGCCTTTCGTCGGCTATACCGGATTCGTCCTTACGAAGTACTTATCAAAACTGACGTTGCCGGAATTTGCACCAGAAGTAACTTTGTTCAGTCTTTCGAATTAAATTATTATGTGTATATATATATATATATATATATATATATATATATATATATATATATATATAATATATAATTATATGTATGAATGTATTTAATGTGAATTCAAGATTTTGCAGGATTGTGATTATATTTTATAGAGAGTATATATATATATATATATATATATATATATATATATATATATATATATATATATATATATATATTTCTGGTTTAAACTAAACTTTGCTTAAGATGTTAAAGAATATTTATACAGAAAAGACAGTTTATTCCCTATAGAATCTCTGTCAAGTACACTCTGTGGCTAACTACAAACGAGGAGAAGCTAATCAGATTCATCAGTAGGTAGATAATGCGAGACATAGTTGGTGCATTGAATTATGTCCTAGAATTCGAAGTAGATGTATCCCGATACAAGCGTTTTCTGTGTCGAATTCTGGATCTTACGTGACAATTTTGCTATGAAGACAAAAGTGATCCAATTAGTATTCTCCCAATTATCAAGAATAATTTTGTTGATATAAAATAATCCTATATTATCTTAACTATTCGTTTTGTTTACTCGCCTTGATAAATTTTGATTTAATTGAAGCTTTATAATCAAATTTAATCCAGTTTCGTAATTTATACGATATACAAATCCATAAGATTTTTCCATATTGTGACCAACTTTACAAGTAAATTATCAATATAAAAATATACAAACTATGCAGTGGAATAAAAATATCAACTATTATTGATGATTCATATCGTAAAAGATAGCTAGTTCCAAAATTATTATATTTGTACAAATATTTTGTAATTAGTTAACTTCAATATATTGTGAAAAATGCAAAACGTTAATGTACGTGACTGAATAGAAATTCTACAGGCAACATTTCCTGTCAAGTGCAATGTATGCAACATTTCTAGAGGTTAGTGCCGCATATCTACTTTTTCTTTCCTTCTTTTGGCATTGCGTGCTGATCCTCGTTAGCTGGATTGCTGTCGTGCTCTGATGCTGATCAATAAAATTTTCAACTGTCAGTTCGTGTGACTGATGTCAATTTTGCCTAGTTGTGCGACTATTTATGTCCAATTGGATTAGTCTCCATATAACTAGTATACATTTTTTTAAATTGACTACTTTTCTTTTGGCAAATTAATTAATAACACTTAATTTTATCCGTTATCGCTTGAAATGTTGCAAAATTTCAATAAGATTTCTGTCCAAATTTAAATAGGATTTGAACCAATTGGAAAATTTAATCAGAATATTGTATATAAGATATAAAAAGTGTACGTTGGTGTAAATAGAAAGAGAATAAGTTTGTTCGCCCCAAATACTCTCCGAATTAAAGGTAATTTACAAGTCTTACAAACATAACAAATTGAGTTTTAAATTCTCTACGAAAATCTGTGTTTTTGTATGGCTTCCTCTATTAGAACAATGCGGATTGACAAGTTTTCAAATTCTGCATATATTATTAAGGATGTCAACTTCTTCTGTTCTTTAGATATAGATATATATATATATATATATATGTTTATTTATTTATTTATTTATTTATTTATAAGTTTGAATATTCATTTCTTCAACTGGAAGCTAATTTGTAAACGATAATTTGAGTGTTGACCTCTGAAAACATCTGTTGACTAGGTATGGCTTTTGAATTATGCTTGGCTGTGTCTTGCATACTTAGTCATGTTCGTTTTCGTAGATTCATCTACAGATGCAAATCAGTCGCACTTGTTAAATATAATGTAATAAGTTGTTAACTGGCAGTTTAAATTTGATTTCTAAAACTTATCACTATCCATGCAATAAAACGTTGCTCTATTGAATGCCTTATTTGAATTTAATATTTTCGGCCAAGGAGATTTGACGTGACTGCACAGAAATTTGTAATTTAACTCTCCAATCAAGGGCAATAATTCCAAGATTGGCAAAGGTGAACTTATTTTCGATTTCAAAAAAATTAGGTGTGGCTTTAACACATTAGTCTGCAAGCTATGCGATCAGTAATGCAGAGGAACAATATCCTCAAAAACAGCATGAAAGTGATTATTCTTAGATAATTGACATATTAACAAAATTCGGCAAACATCGGTAGATTTTATGGGTCCTAATATTTGTATTTCAATATAAGCTAATTAAGTATACATGCAGGGTGCTCCATTTAATCAAATGATTTGCAAACCTCCAGTTATGAATAAAAAAAATTATAGCGCATATTGTATTTATATGGATAAATACTATTTTACACTCTTAATTCATTAAAAGTAACCATTATGACTAGAGGCCTCAATTATGCAATTTTATTTTCAGAAGCGAATATTTAACTTGATTTTAAATACACTTTGTCTGATTACAAGTTCAAATTTTTCAAAAATACTTTAGATCATTTTATGAGCTTGAAGTAACACCAATCCCATTGTATTAACTAGACGTCGAACTTACAATACCGCCTGTCAACGGGTACTTGATCGCAGCTTTCGACCTTCCATGATTACCGCGAGAGTACTCAGGCAAACTGGTAAGAAATACTGCTAGAGGTGAGAGCCGCATATCTAAATTTGCTTTCCATATATATATGCAATGCGGTTTGATCCTCGATTGTCAGTTTGCCGTCGTACTCTGATGATGATCATGGAAGGTCGAAACGCGTCACTGCGTTGCGACTGGCGGTAGTTTTGTTATGTTGTTCGACGACTGGTTAAATACAATGGGATTGGTGTTTACTTCAAGCTCGCAAATTTGATTTAAAGAATTGTTACCACCACCCGCGCAATCAATTATTGTTTAAATTTTTCAAATGTTTGGGAATAAAATACGCTTTTTACCTTAGAAAAAATATTAAACAAATTGATCTATTTTATCGATTAATTTCGTAATTAGGATTAAGCTAACATTTATGAGCAAGAAAAATATGCAGTGCCAAAATTAAATGATATAAATTTAAATTTGTTAATAAATAAAAGGAATTTTGTGACAATAAAATTCGCCATCACGCAGAGTGCATAATATATTATGATTACGATCTAACATGGCGTCATTATGCCGCAATTCTTCATAAACTTGTCTTGAAGATTAAGCCGAAAGCAATATCTTAGTGGTTTTTAAAAAGCCTTTTAACCTTCATCACTCACAATTAAAATCTCCGTTAGGAAAAGAAAAACCCCTCTGTAGAATTTTGTCGGTAATTTGAAAGTACTTTATGGTGTCCATTCACAAAATCGAGTTATGTTTTGATTATTTATCGATTTATGCTCAAACGTTTAGAGTAATTCATTTTAAATTCTAAAGTAATTCAAAGCTGTAAGTTTACTAACACTTTAATAGGGAAAACAATTACAATCTATTGAATTAATGAGCCTCACAAAAAAGATTCATTATTTTCTTATTAGTAATATAGACAATGATTAATATTTTTTCTGCATTTCGGAAGTAATTTGCAATTAAAAGATTTTTCTCTAGGTTATGGATTTGAATCTAACATCATTAGCATGTAAGTTTAACTACACTTACCAAATTGAACTTTTATGGAATTAAAATAAATATATACTCTGAACTGTTATTACAATTAAATTAGTCAATTTCCTTTAATAATTTCAGAATAATTGAAAATATTTGGCTGTCACCCACGAAGTTGATTCTATTATGGAAATGAGATTATAAGTGAGGATCAACGTTGACTCCGCTGTTGACTCTGTATTCCACTAGACACGCGCAGATTTATCCAAACCTTTATCTCTTAATCAATAAGTGGTCTATCTTGTCTCCGTAGCTGCCACCATTCATAAGAAATGTTACGGGATGGTTAATGGTCATCACTGACGATAACTCAACTGAAACAATAAACATACTATTACTCCATGCGTTAATAACACGCACATTAATACAAAATCATATGAAACTGGCCGTTTGAGAAAGAATGCATAACCAAACAGAATAATTGACTACTTTAATCAAGGTTGCAATCATTATTATACAAATCTGACCCATTATGTACATACATTTGTCAATAGACATCTGGAATTGTATAGTGTAGAAAAGGCAATTCATCCATTAGAACAGATTCGTACTTGTTAGGAACTCGTCCCTTATTGTCCAGAACTCGCTGCGGACAGGGCTTGAACAGCAGGGCGGCTCAGTTGATAGAGCATAAGTTTCCGAAGCAGCCGTCCCCAGGTTCGAGCCCAGATTGCACAAATTCTGGATAATACGTGATGAGTTCCCAATAAGAACGAAACCAGTCTACTAGATGAATAGTTTTTTCTTAGTTTATACTGGCAAATATATCTAAATAACTTGTCAGTTGTTTATTTCACTATCGAAACCTTGATTAAATTTATTGTAATCACCTCCTGCGCAACCAATGTTCGTTCTTTTATATTTGTTGATTCATTTACTCTATTCACAGATATATTCACACAGTGGTAAATTTAGTCGTCTAGTTCTCGCGTCTCGGTGATATAAAGGAAGAACAACTACAAACCTTACTTACAGTTCTATCAAAATGATACCTAGAGAAATTCTAGTATTACTCACGAATCCTTTTAATTGCTTGCTGAATATAAAAGCAGTAAGGCAAATTCATATTAAATTACGACAGAAGCCGACACATTCAAAGATTTACCCAAGTAAATCATCAGTTTAAACACGTAAAATTCCATTTGATGTCAATTAAATGCTTAAATCTATGATATTCCCGTTTATTATTTCGTTAAAGTAGGTTTATCATGTAAATAAACTGTTCCTACCAAGAGAAAAACAAATTTGCATAATGCATTTAAATTGGTAATCTATTATTTTTCACTTGGTTGAAACATGTTTTTCAGGTGACTAATAGTAACAAAATCGTAGACTAACACACACACACACACACACACAGGCGCACATCGTGTATGTTATCGATGAAAAGAACGGCACGTGTTAGGTCAGAATTAATTAGTTACGTGTAAAAAACAGTAAAGATACTTCTGCGAATCTGGGTACTGCATAATTACCTGTTCGTGTTGAAATAAACAACTTTTCCCAGTTAGTACTTCTGATGGAAATATTTTAAATACTTTTGCCAGAAACCAACATTCGTCCACAATTCATCACAGGTTTAATGAACAACCTAATAAAGTAAATAGGATATTTTAATTAAACCGTTTCATTTACAGTTCTGTCTGATTAGTCGCACAATAGCTAATAGATAATTCACTAGATAGTCGCGCGTCTCGTGTTTCTGCGTGTCTGTAACTTCTGTATACGTAACAACTAAGTAAAATTAGTAACTAAATGTTAATGTGCCCTTCACACCTACTGTAATATTTGTTATGATCACCAGGTGAAAAGATGTAATTGCGGATTTTATCACATGTCATGGTTGGGAGCTAACTAAATCTAGCGATTTCTCAATAACATCGTTAAATTTAAGCGATTAAAGTGAAATACTAATAAACAATACAATTATGAACATCACTAGACACTTCATTAGTATTTATGACTGGCTTATTTTGTCCCAAATACTGTCCTATCATTAGGTATTCGCAATCACGTATGTGAATGTATGTACATATATGTGGTAATCATTCAGTAAATGTAAATACTACACATGTTAGCACATCCAATTAAAAATTTGCATTCGTTAGACTTACAGTTTTAAACTTTCCATTTGAAATGATGCAGTACAAAAGGGATCTCACTGGATATGAGGAAAGAAAAACCAAATGAAATCATGTCAGATGAACCGATCATAAAAGTTAGTAAAACGAAAACTTTGTTAAGAAAGAAAGCGTTCTACTTTCTAATAGCCATAGTTTAACAGATAAAATGCGAAAATATTTAAAGGATTAAATTTTAAAGGGTTTCACTTCAACCATTTGATTAATCATTAATAAGTTCAGAAGCTCCCTAATTAACTAATCTTTATCAAATGTACACAATCTTTTAACGAAGATAGTTTAATAGCTTGATTCATCCAATAGTCTTTTCCTACAATTATATAATGCTGTGTTCCAAATCGAACTCAACGATTATTCCATTACTTATTTATTTATAAAATAAACTATGGATTTCATTATAATAGGTTACCTAGTCAATTTCATCATACTGTTGCGGCTACATCCCAGATAATTTTGTGCCCAATCTCTACTGCATAATAAACAAGCGCAGAATTATAAACATTCCCATACTTACATTCATTTCTGCGTTCTGCCACTCTCTTTCTTTTATTTGGCACATGATTTCATCAATTTCCTTGAAATTTCAGAAAATGCATGAGATTATATGCACACCAGATTTCTATAATAGTTCACTTGTTTATTCTTGTTTAGGTATTCTAGCACAAAGATTAAGGTACCATGAATTAACTGTTCTTATATTTCAGTTAAATAATGTTTTTTTGCGAAGAACTAATATATATGCAAGTATGTATTAGCTGTTGCTAACCTAGTAACAAATTAGTTCAGTTGTGACCAGAAGGATAAACCAAAGGCAGCATGAACGGAAAGTATAATCTCATGCACATTCGTTTCGTGCTTACTGGGTACACATCAGTAGGAGCCGGTATTACGCCCTTTAACCACTATATATTTGGTAGAAGATTGTGGAATAATAAGACGGTACAATCTCATAGACGAATGTGTAAACCTGTAATAGTGAAGCTAACATAATCTAAAGTCAACGACAGTGCGTCTTCACTACTAACTCACACTATATAATATATATACCGAGTCTGTAAAGGATTCTAACACTATGGTTATTGTGTTAGTAACTCATACCTTTTTTGAAATCGATGAGTACCGGATACTAACACTATGGTTTCCCAGTCGGTAAATGATACCAACCTGCTGGATATAAATTTATGCTAAATTTCACCCAATTTTAGATTTACAACAATTTCCGAACACCTGTTACTCCAGTTAAACCATACACTCTGGCCTTCATCGATATGAGTTATCACATTTCGCGGTAAGCATGACATCATTCAATTCAATATATTACAGTTAAATACTGTTTGTTGAGAAGAACTAATATATATGCAAGTATGTATTAGGTTTTGCGAACCTAGTAACAAATTAGTTCAGTTGTGACCAGAAGGATAATCTAAAGGCAGCATGAACGGAAAGTATAATCTAATGCACATTCGTTTCTTGCTTACTGGCGAGTCGGTTCGCAACACCTAATACATACTTGTTCTTATATTTATTTCAAAGCTATTGATTTCAATTTCCTTCTTAGTTTGGATTCCTGTAATATCATGAAACTAAGATTTGCCTTTACTGTATCAGATTTTATGAAACTCGGCTCAGGATATAACTTACGAAACCCTACTTTGCTGCTTTTGTTTATTTATAAAAGTAACCAATAACCTATTGTGTTTTACGTCATATATTCTATCACAGTTCAGGATGTTTTATATGTACTAATCTAAGGCTTCCTATTGTTAGTGATTTAAATTTTCATTTGAGTATAAGAACTATTCCCGAATAAGTATCTTTCCCATAAATATAATACAAGAAATGAAGATGTTTGCTGTTGGAAACAACAAAGGTTTTCCTATTGAAAAATTGTTAAATTTCTTGTAAAGTTGTTTTCTAAATGCAAAATTAGTCGAAAACACAATATGGTCCATTGTCATTATATTTTATCCTAATAATTAATAATGGAACCTATTGCAATTAAATCAATAGTTTATATTATTATTTACTATGCAATCCTTTCAAATTCCAACCTTTAACTGTTACATTATAGCCTAATTCATTCATAGCTCTGCGTAAGTTCAATGGTGTTTAATGAACTTTTATCTTAATTGGCCAATTCTATTATAATGTTCATTCTTTCGTTTCATCATCATCACTTATTTTATTACATTTCATAATTAAGCTTCTTACTTTACGATTTTTTTGTCATTAAACTAGCATATTTCTTTTGCATTAACCTTGTCACTGAGGATCATTCTTGTTTTACTTCACCTCAAATGACAAGAATAAATCAATACGTCTAACGCAGTAAAAGAGTAAATTAGCAACCCGTGACTGCAGTTTCACGTTGAATGGTGCACATATGTATTAACTTTATTGAACTGCATTCTTCACAGTTATTTTACAGGTACACATGAAAATACACGACATGTACATATCTAATAATAGGACAGTAGGTGTTGCGAAATTGCCAAACATAATTATATAGTGTAGCTTGCGGCATGGTTGCTTAGTTGTTAGAACACCAGATTTCGAAGCAGACGTGACCAGGTTCGAGCCCTGCCCGCGGCAAATTCTGACCAATACATGATGAGTTCCCAATATGACGAAACCGGTCTACTGGATGAATTTACTTT
>JAQBSW010006151.1:0-51049 GCA_029291075.1 Eudiplozoon nipponicum
ATATATATATATACATATATATAGATAGGATTAAAGATATTGGACCCACACTGTTGCGCGTATAGATGTATAAATGACGAAGGTTCGAGAAAGTTTCTCTAGCTTTTACGATACTTATTCTCACCTCGTCGGTCATGTTACCTAAGTTATTTCTGGAGCTTACAAGATATGTAAACCTGTCAACTATGTCTAGATCTTCATTCTATAGTCGCAGCGTTAGAGCGAGTGGTGGTTGATCCTGTAAAAGTACCTTACATTTAGAGGGTGCGAATTTCATACCGAAAAACGGAATAGCGTCTGCTAATCTATTCAAAGTGGCCTGGGCAGCATCTCGACTGTCGAATAACAGTACGATATCGTAATAATAGTCAAGATCCACTAATTTACCGCCCGGGAGAACTTCAACACCTACATCGTAAAGACCATCCCCTCCTCAACGTGGTACGACGGTGTCAACCATGTTTCGATGGCCGATCGTACATGGGCTAACGGGGCTATGGCGGTGGTGTCACCAGGGCGTGGTGGATTTCCGACCGGCAATCGGATCTCCTATAAAATACCACATGAGCCCGACGACGGCACCATGACTCGGCGTATGTTCCCCGCCACAAAAGGGTTCAACAGCCAGAGGATTACATGGACTCCTGGACAGTACCCCGTACTTCCGAATGGCGAATGAGCTCCCAACAGCCAACGGCAACCATGCAACTTACTGCTGCCTTGCAGACTGCGCTTGGATGTGCAAAGGCTAGAGGTGCGTCCTCGATCAAAAAGCCGAGTGGTGAGGGGACACCACTTGTACCAAATTCCCAAGAAACTCCATGAAATGTGGAGCCGGCTTATCCTCCAAAAGGAGTCAGCCGCAGTAAAGTAAAGTAAAGTAAGTACAGCTATATATGCATTTATAGGAAACTATAGGGTAAAAGTAAATAAGTAAATCAATAAAAATTAAACAAAAAATACTAGTTGTGATAAACTCTAATTTACCTTTTTTTCCTGCCTTGGTTTCGTATGACAATCACAGATTTCATTTTTCGGTAAGTCTTTGCGGAACATTACTATCCTACATTCTTGGGAAATTTGCAGTTCTGATCCGTCTGACGGATCACCGACACTTTGTTCTGCAGCAGGTTCGACAGGATCATTTGATGTTGGACGAACGATTGTATTGCTGTGTCTTTTGTGCCACTTGTTCAAGTTGATTGAAATATTGGTGGTATCACCATCGGTGACTGCTGTATCAGATGAAACCATTATAGGCAATTCACAGTCTGGCAGACTTGCCCTTTTAAAACTTGATAATTTAAAAAATAAGACGTTTGTCCATATTTAGTAGCGTTCTTTTTAAACCCGGATATTCACTAGTGCAGCCGATTATGCATTCTAAAAATAAATTTATGTATGAAATAGCTTATCTAATCCATTCTAATTAAGACTAAACAGCCTAACGATGAAATATTTTGTTTGGATCTGCAAAGTTTTAGTTGGAATGTTTAGACTTTTCTTGCGTGCAGATTATTTCGATTGAATCCGGCGTTGCGTGATTAAGTAGGTCCGTAACTATAGTAATTTCTGGCCTGGCGACCGGCGAGCGCTAGATAATCAGCCCGGTATTGGTTCTGATGAAATGAAACTTTCATCAGGTTTCATGTAATTTTAGTTTAGATTTTCAGTAACATTTAGTGTTAACTGGTTAGTGCCGGAATGAGAGCAAACGTGCCAGACGCGAGGGGCCGGTTAAAACTGCTTAAAAAAAGCTTTGCCACTGGCATCTTGGCAGAAAGTGTTCATGAGCCTTGGTTGGCAGATTATCTAAGAGAAGGAAAATTATTTATACAAACCATCTCCACTAGCAATGGGCGACCTAGTGTTCTTTTAAAGATTACATATAACCATGAATAAATTAAACTATAATGAATTCATATTATATCGGCCGCCACGCAGAGTATAATGAGCCGCCATATCTGTTGAATCGTGCAGGGTGGATAAGTAAAATCATGTTACTGCAAACAACATCACCAATTCTGATTCTTTTCATTCTTTTTTATCTTATTAATCTAACAACAACGCTCTTTCAGATGCTATGTGTAGCGATGGACTCCTTTGAGGCCGAGAAATCTCCAATTGTCCTAAGGCTGAAGTGAATACAGCAGAAAGTCCTCACAGAAGTGCACGAAATAAGATGAAGCTGTCAGCACAATGATGGAAGCAGCCTTCGAGCCGCAAAAGTGAATATAAAAAAATAAATATTTGAGTTTTTATTCACTAAATCAACGCGTTTTATACGAGATAACTTCTATAAATATTTTGTTAAAAATAAACCATTTGACTTATGACGGATTGGAAAACTTAGTAAGACTACTGTCTACACAAATGAACACTTTGACTGCGAAGTTAGAGATAATTAAGTCTCGGCTGGACGACACTTAAAATAAATTTTGAGGGAATCCGCATAAATAATACTGATGAAGTCAGCAATAGTGACCGCGCCCAAGAAGTAGCAGACGAACCTATACCGGTGTTTTCATCCGAATAGGTGATGTTTTTCTCCGACCGTTGACATAATTTAAGCCTATGCTTGTAACCCTGGATGTGGAAAGCCACAGTTGTGGTTCGAATAATTTTACACCTCTGTTCGAGCGCACAAAATTTCATTATGCACGTAGCTTAATTAATTCACCGGCCATTTGTAGTACAGTTAGAATTGCCTGTCGATCCGGCGTATGGAGAATATAAAATACGAGTGTGGGATCACTAACGAGCCTGGCCTCATGAGGTGTTTTCAGCATTGTACAGACTCAAACCACTACCGGATGAGATGCCATTTGGTATCATGGCAAGCATCAAGCGGTGGTTATCCAAGCTAAGTGAATCTTTGCATGGTTTGCAATAGAGAAATAGGGTTCACCATCTCACTAATACTGATAATCGGGGTCATGTTCCAAAGATAAATATCTTGGATTCTCAGAAATTGTAGATCGACAGAAGAGAACCAGCAGAGCACCCGAAAATTTTTCAAAATCAGATTGCCTTCGAAGAAAAAGAAGTATGGGAAATGTTGTCACACGTAAGGATTCTTATTAATGTTAAATTTTTAGAACTCTTCAACGGATAGCCTGTAATTATGCAATTGTATACGGGAACGGATGTGTCAGTATTAACAATTACTTGGCCGCTAAACCACGTAAAACCTACGAAAGCAAATTTGTATTAGGCAACGGTCGCGTCGATGTTGGCTGCGGGTGAATGGCATACTAATTTATTAAAAAATGAAGATACCTACTATATGTCTTTCGTTGTAGCGAATACTCAAACACGTCTGTTGGGACTTGATTTCAATAGAAAATGGATAAAGACAATCGATTGTCAGTATAAATGTATATGCTTCTCGAGGCCGAAAAGCACGAATTCAATAAAATCGATAGACACCCCTAAGGTGCAGGAGGAGACAGTTATCTGCCCGGGTGGTGGAAAGAGTTTCAAAGTCAATACAACACTATATTCAAACTCCCAGATCGCAACGAATGTCCAGGACAAACAATCGATCGCTCTCAACTATGGATAGAATTAAATGAAGGTTATGAACTAATAAAATTATATGGTGCTCCTCCAGAGAATCTAGAAGCAGGAACTAAGGAAGTACAAGAAATGATAGAGGCCGGCTTTGTTGAACCATCCTCATTTTTGCGAGCTCTCGTGCTTTACGTTGCGAAGAAGGATGGTTCCATTCGACCAGCGGCTGACTTCCGGCAATTAAATTCGGTGAATAAATCTGACCTGTGTCCCATGCCGGTTTGCGTGATCTGTTTCTACAGCTAGCGAAATGTAAATTGCTTGCCGAGCTTGAAATAAAACATAGATTTTTGCATATTGTCTTTTGGGCCGAAGACCGGTGGAAGTTAACGCGGAGGTACCTCAAGGTCGTTTACAATTCAATCGGGTAACGCTTGGTACAAGAACGCACCGAACATATTCCAAAGAAGGATAGACTCTTTCGTATCTGATTTATCCTGTATAACAGTTTACGTTAATGGAGTTATTATATGAGCCACTACTGAACACGAATTACATATTCGGCTGCAAAAGATGTCCATAGCCGTAGAATGGCGATTAGATTTTAATCCAGAAAAAGTTCAGATAGGTCGACAAGTGCGGTTCCTCGGCTATTCAGTCTCAGCGGATGGATGTATGCCATTAAATTCGAATGTACAGCCAATCAAGGTCTATAGGGTGCCCACTACGGGAAAAAATTGCAACGGTTTATTGGTATGGTGAATTTCTATAGATTATATCTCGAAAGGATGGCAGTTACGCAAAAAAACGTTTGTTTAATTTAACTTGTGCCAAGAAATCGTTTCAATGGATGGAGGAGGCTAAAGGAGCGTTTATCCTATGTAAACAGAAATTAATAAACGCAAATAATTTGAGTTTTCCGGTAGGTAGAACAAAAATTGTTACAGACGCGTCAGATATTGGGATAGGAGCAGTGGTACAAGTGGACGGACGTCTGACGCGATATATAAATCGCACACTCACAAAGACAGAGCAAAACTATACCATCACAGAAAACGAATTACTGATTGTACAATGGGCACTAAGAAAGTTTGGGTATTTTGTCATCGGTAAACCGATCATTGAGTATTGAAAAGAAACGAGTAAATCGAGCTATTGAAGAGCATGAGGAATAATATGTAAGTCTATCATAGAGCCGGTATAGAGAATGCGGCAGACGATTCGCTCAGCAGAATTTCCTTTGTGCCGGTTTCGCCACTTATTAAAGCCTCTGAAGATCATAGCAATAATGCCACATGGCAGGAAATAGTCATTTAATTAAAAAACGGCACAGTGATTTCCGCACCATATAAAGCTTTGAGCCTGCAAAACGGCCTGTTTGTGCGAAAAGAAGGACAAAAAGTAAATTGGTTTGTGCCCAAGTCTATACGAACAATATTGATGGCTTGTGGAAATGAAACGTTGTGACATCCTGACGCCAGACACCTAATCGAGACATTGTAGCCGCGATTGTATTGGCCTAGCATGTCAAAATAAATTCGTAGCTATTGACTTACTCACTTACTACCAACAGAACAACGCGACGACTGAGTGAGCATACCGGACGATGAGAGATGTATTGCGATGTTGGTGCCACGAGGCTCCTGGATCCTAGTGACAAGTAAAATTTTGTTGGGCGGGCCATGCGATATACAGTATCAAAAGCAACATGATTCGCTCCAACAGCCATGGTTTATGAAGGACTCCAAGGTGAACCCGTAATCCAAGGATCCCATGATCGCTGCACCATAGAGGATATACGAGAGCGCCTAAAAATGCTAACTGTACATGTTAGCGCCACACAGCGACAAACCTGTACCAAACGATCTACACACACTCGCCTGAGGATCGGCGACCATGTCATGATCGCGAAGATCAAGCCCATGGCACTAAAGTTTATCAGTTATGGTCCGTATCGTGCGGAAAGTGTGGAAGCAGCGAAAAATGCAGTTTACGTTAATATGCACGTCGGAGCACGAGCTGTCACATTTGATCGTTTTAGTAGGGTGCAAATGCCGACTCTCGAAAGATGGGGAGATGTAGCAATAGTCGCTTTGAGGTGAAGAACGTAATTCAAGGCATCACGTCACATGGCGCCTTCCAGCTCCCGGACAACAGTTGAAACAGTTGGATCATCATCAGAGTACGACGGCAAACGCGTCAATGCGTTGCGACTGGCGGTAGTTTTGTTATGTTGTTCGACGACTGGTTAAATACAATGGGCTTGGTGTTTATTTCAAGCTCGCAAACTTGATTTAAAGAATTGTTACTACCATCCGCGCAATCAATTATTGCTTAATTGTATTGTCTATATATGTGTGTGGCGAAAGCTACAAAAAGCTAATGTTCGCAACTGCATAGAAATTGTCGAAAAACCATATGCCCACCAAATTTACAACGTACACTATCACTTCTGTCACGTTAAGGTCTGCAGCGAATTAATACACAACTTAAATACCAGCAGTGGTATTCGACAAGACTGGCCAATCTTCCTATTTTTGTTTGATTTTGTAATTGAAGCTATTATAAACAATACTCTTCAATATGTTCAGGATGCAGGTTTCGATAATACATTATCATCACTCGTCATTCACTTCAACTCTGTGGCTGCAATGTGAAGATCTGGATGTATATGACATGTTTACATGTCTTGGTAGCTCTATCAGTAATTGAGGCAATATGAATGACGAGGTGCGTATGTGAACCACAGCACATATAGATAATTAACAACGAATAATCAGCTCTGACATTCGTAGGCATAGTTTTTTATCGGTCACCAAGTGCTCCTCATTAGTTGACCAAATAATTTTTCCATTAACTAGATGGCTCAATCGCGTTTTTCGTATGCCTTCAGTTCAACTGTAAAGAAGAGCATCATTTTCTCACCCAGCACCTGATTAACGTAAGACACAAGGTGGACAGATTCTGGCACAGTTGAATCAACTACATTCAAATTTGATAGTATAGAACTAGCTAGTCTGCTAGGATGGGGCCCACATACGTATCATAAATCTTGGTTGGAAACCCTGCGTGATATAACGTCAAGGCGAGCACGGTGCCGATCTTGTTACAGATTTCTAGTACATTTATCATCTTAACTTTCTTTTCTTAGTTGGACTGAGTGAACTGCGAGGTTTGTTTTCATTTACAAGGCGATACAGTGAAAACCCCAAGAAAGCTATATTACGGATCTTGCTTTTTATTAAAGCTGAATTGTCGATAACGGCTTGTGTAGAGGTTTAGTATGCTTCACTTTTTATTTTTATTTGGGTGAATATACTCATATTAACTAGATCCCCATCATAAATCACACTCTATAAAGAAATTGTTTTTCTTAAGTAGAAATATTTTTTCTCACGGTTATATTGCAGTGAACCATCATTTAATAGCGACGTTTGCATGTCTGTTTAACGACGATGATGGTGATGATGATGATTAAGTAAGACCGAAAACATATTCAAGACAAACTGAACTGATAATGGATTGGGAGACTGTTTGAATATTTCAGTCTTCATATATGCCAATCAATTTAAACATGTTAAAATGAATGTTCTACCTAGCTATAATATTGCTTCCAGTCAACTTGTTATTCAAGTTTGATAAATGATTTTTTCAAATTACTTTTTCCCTCTGTATTACAAATTATTCACCTAGAGATTAGGAGATTTGAATAAGCAGTTTATCTGTATACAAATTTCGATCTCGCTGACGACTTTCTGTGGATTACAAATAATCACATTTTGTTGTTCTCTCAATCGAGCTGACTTTCAAAATGTTTTGTAAACCATTTTCATGTTGGTATATTTGTTCAACTTTTAAAGAAAAAATTTCATTCGAACCATGAATTAAAATTTTCTACGTGAATAATTAAAAATTAAGCAAGTTTAGTATGCCAAAGTCGCCTAAATATCCCAAGTTCGTATGACGGCTAGATAACTTTTTAGCAAAGCAGCATAATATTTTAAATCTAAATTTCACATATTTGGAGATCTTGTCTCTTTCAATACCTTAACGATGATAATTTATTTAAGTAAATTAAAACACCAAAACACCGCAATTTCACATATTAATTTAATTTGTCATTTAAAAATATTATTAAATGTTTAACATTTATTAGACATGATATAATCCGTATTTCAACAGTTAAAAAGTATTATATCCACACAAGCCGTGGCCGACTTCTAATATTTTAGTTGAGATGTAAAATGCTTTTCGTAAAATGTGCTCACTTACTTTCTCATTTTGTTACTACGATAGTTGAACTCGGCAATTGAAGACTCAGTTGGCTCATCAAAACTTATATCATGATAACTGTTTAAACTACATGGATTTGACTCTTCGCCACATATCAGAGAAGATTTCAGTTGATCTGTTGCATGGTGTTCTTTAAAATGTGCTAGTTTACTGTCGTTACTTATTTCATCATCGAACTCATTATTATCATTATTAGTAGCATTATCATCATCAACGTCAACATCAACATCAGAATCGCCATAATCTCCATCTATGTAGTTGTTACCATTAGCATTGCTTCTCTTGGTCAAACCATCGGTTCTACAACTGGTAACTACTTTAGGATTCGGGCTATCTGCTGAAAGATTTAAACATGTTTGAAGAGTATCAGGACGCTTACAAAATGGAAACTTCACAGGAATTTCTTGAAACTGACTAGGCTTATTGGAGCATTTTGAGGCGTCGGACTGAATTGAGTTTTCGTGTGCTTGGTCAATTGTTTCTCTTCTGTAATCTGCACAATTTTCTGAAGGAAACTTACTCCGCCAACATTCAACCAGGTCTTCCTTGCATAACTGTAAGAGACCACTTTTGTTTAGGGCTTCAAGCTCTTCCTGGTCAAAAACTGTTAAAACAGTATCCCTTAGTTTATTAAGAGCAGACATCAGGACATTTGTTCTATGTGTAGTCAATAAATCTGACTGACGACTTTCATTTTCGTTAGATTTTGTTGGCAACAAATTTTCCTTTTTAGGTTCGTTTAGGCTTAACTTCCTTTTCGATTGGTCTGGCTTATATTCGTTATTAATATTGCTTGTCTTAAGTAGCTTATGTGTGTATTTCTTGGTTTTTGGATAACCACAATCCATTCCTGAAGAACATAAATTCCTAGCAATAGCAGAATCACATAGATTTTTGCTGTCGTAATCTTCCGGTGAACATGTATTTTTATGTATAGCAACATCAGGTTTTGCAGAAAAACCAGTGATTTCTGAAAAAGCTGCATTATTAGAGGTGTAGTCGTCTAACGAATAATTCAGATCTGTACTGTCGAGCAGAGAATCTCCAGTTGAACAGAAACAATCATTGCAGATCTCAATTGAGGCTTTCTTAGATAACGTATCACTATTGCACTGGCCAATAAGAGGTAGGGAATATTTTTTGCACGTTGAACTATAGACCACCTTATCCGATGGCAGCATGGTCACGCTCTCTCTGCTGCTTTTATATGTAGAATCATTTCGGGATTTTTTACAGTTATAGATCGAATTAGAGCTGCCGGATGGTCCAGCATTGCAATGATTAATTTCCATTAGTCGATGCCGCTTGTAGCCATCTTCAATAAACGAATACAAATAAAGAGGTCAAATTAGATGTTTAATTATGATTTTAAATAAACCGATGAAGACTTTCACGTTGCATTTCGAACTTCACGTTATCTTTTAACTTGCATAATAACAAAAATACCATTATTTCCACAAAATTAATGTGACAACTCTAAGCAGTATAATGATTTGAATAAATGTTCCAGTATTATTTAGTTAACTACCGATTGTCACAATTACTCGTGGCTGCCTTAGAGTATTTGGTAGATAATAAATCTATTGAGCGCTTGAGCATACACACAATTACACACACAATCGCACAGACGGAAAATCACCAGGTACTCGGCTTTATTTAGTTAAAATTGATTTTGCTTGCCTACTATACCTTGATGCCTGTTAAAGATCGAAAAAGTTAAGCTTACTTCCAATCTTATAAGAAAGTTGAAATAATACTATGCTTAGTTGCTTTGCAAATCAAAATATGCGCTTAATGTAAATTGCGTTTTTTTAAAGGCATACAATTGATTACATAATTATCGCTAACAGAGCGGAAACTCCAGACTATTAACAAAGGTTAACAAAAATTATTTTAATATGTCAGGATAAAATTTATATTGACAGAAATTATGGATTTTAAACATAATGCTCGACAGTTAGCCATTCGGTAATTATAGATTAAATAATAGACGTGCTACGTGCTTTGCAATTTAAAAAAAATGAATATGAACTACTAGCAGCTCTTAAACGGAATACCGGGATAAATTTATATGTGAGTGATCAAGAAGCTCAGCATAATGCTTTCAATACGTTATACTTCAGAAATTTAAAATAATTCTTAATAAGGAACAATGTGTGTGGGATTTTTAGGAGTAAGAGCTGCATCTTGGCTATCAATGTATTACATGTGCGTTGCGGTTTTCACCTTGTTAGCCACTTATCTTGTGGTGTAGTTATAAATACTCCGAATGGTTGAAATGCGTCAGTAGTTTAAATGTACGTTATTTTGATATTTATAAAAAGAATGAATTAGTGTTAATTTTTAGACTGAAAACTTGAGTTACACACATTAAAATAAACAGTTGGCGTCTTACTATTTTTGATTTCAAGGAACGTCAAAACATACTACAAGGCATTTCTATAGGAAATAAGATTTAGATACGAATTAATATCAATGATGTCTTTAAATAAACGGTGGAATTTTACAGCTGGTGCAACCTAACAGAAAATCCAACTGTGGCTGACGCATTGGGCTTAAACAATCTACAACTACAACTTCTGACATCTAGTCGATTAAGTCATTGTGAAATACGTCACTATATGATCTTGAATGCTCTTCAAAGGGTTTACCTAAACTGCAAAATTATGTTATGCAGTAAATAAGCAAACAATATTTACATATAAAATTTTGTCTTTTGCCTTTCACAAATCAAATAATCCATGTTTACTTGGCACAGAATGTAGTGAAACAAATACTTTTAATTTGTGATCTGATGGTAGCTGACCAACTATCCTCAGTATAGTATACTGACGCTTTAGTTATATGTGATTCGTTGTTAAAGTTATTGTAAAAAACTTCATCTTAAGCCAGCATTGTGGATATGTTCCTAAAAATGCTAAGTTCAATAATGTCTATTGAGATAAAAGGCCCCACCTCAAAAAAACATTCGTTTGGAAGCATTCAAAACAGAGGACAGAGTTAGATACTGTTTGTAGCGAAGAACTTATATATATGCAATTGTGTAATAGGTGTTGCGAAACTACTAACAAATTAGTTCGAGTATGAGAAGAAAGATAAAGCAAATACAGCATGAACGCAATGCAAAATCTCCTGCACATTCGTTTCATTCTTACTGGCATCTCATCAGTAGGATCCGGTATTATACTATTTACCCACTATATATTTTGGTATAGGGCATAATTCTGGCTCCTACTGATGAGTTTCCAGTAAGCACGAAACGAATGTACACGAGATTATACCTTCTGTTCATGCTGACTTTGGTTTATCCTTCTGGTCACATTTGAACTAATTTTTTACTAGATGACACAATATAATAAAATTGATTTTCTGTGCATTTGTCTGATTTTAGGCTAAAAGACAGCAAAACTCAGGAGCACTATACATGTATGGTACACTGCTTGGACTGTCTCATTTAATCGGAAATTATACAATTACAATAGGCAAAAAGATGTATATTGTATTTTCATTTAAACGTTATGCCAACTTTGAATGATAATAAATTCTTAAGCAGAAAATTTATCTCTCTAAACCATTAAAGTTACTTTTTACCGTATAAATGTACTAACTTTCGATCAAAGATTTTTAATTTACTAAAAGGTGCGCAATTATTACCACTGAAACGTGTAATTAAACAGAAGGCATATGCATAAGGCAGAGTAACAGAAAACATTTGAATATTACGATAACACTTGTGATAAATATACTTTAAACTCCGTTTATCCATACACTTTCAGACAACAGTAAGAAATATTCATTAACGAAAACTATGTTTCTCGGCTTTAAAATCTTTATATACGCATACATTTATATCGACTTTATTTTTGTTATTAAATTATTTAAAATTATTTTATTTGAGAATCTAACTTTAGATTTATGTGCTTTATTGTCAGACATGTAAAATTTTCTTCGATTCTACATCTATAATTGATCTAATATCTTATTTCTTATTGATTAATAACAACTCATAAATCCATGTTTAAATAAACGTTAACAATTCAGGACCACTAAGCCTCGTTTGTAATGAAGATTTACGTCTCCTGGGTAAATTGTTAATTTGTTCCTTGATATGAATAAGTTTTGAGCCATATTGGACATTTAGTGAGGGTTAGATTAACCGATATGTTTTTGAGCGTTATTTGAGGGTTTCACTCAGAGCTCTGAACTTTAAGATATCTCCGTTTTAAATTGCCGCCGTATTCTAATCTTGGAAAATATGCTCGTTAACCCTCATTGAAAACTTTCATAACACAGCAGTCGGTGACAAAATTTATTTTGTTTTTCCACTGACTGCTTATTGAACAAATTACAAGATTAATTAATGCGGAGCAATCAATGATTGCTCAGGTGGTGGTAACTATTTTCTAATTAAGTAAACATATTTCAGATGCATGTTAATCTCGTATATAATTTGACTTGAAACACTGACTAATGAAACTAAAATCCGAAAGCACAACTAATTGTCCGTGTATCTACTGGTCATAATTGAAGCACGACTTAAATTTCCTAGCGAAGATCAAACCGCAAAGCATATTATGCCACAAAAACCAATATGCAGCGCTCACTCAATAGTACGGTCGCGTATAAATTGTACTTCAAAAAGAAGGTCGTCTGTGCAATTTCTATGCAGTCGCAACCAGTGTTTTCCGCATTTCTCGGTTCATTAAATTAGGCTTTCAAAATAGCCAATTATCGATTACATGAGTGGTGCTAGTATTTGCGTTATTAACGTTCAAGGACATGAATCAGAGAAAATCTAATATTTTATTTCACTATTTTATTACGTTACAGAAACTAGCAAAATTACCATCAGTAGGTGCATATTGCGCTAATTTTAACAGTTTATGCAACTGGCAAAAAATAGTTATTTACACTATTAATGTAAATTTAAAGATACTTAACCTTGCTGTTCTATCCTCTTTTATCACGTTTTTTCAACCGCTTACAACAACAAAAAAAGGAATAAAAAATCTCTAGAAAATTGAAGTGCACAGAAAATTTCACGGACAAATGCAACTAACAAGCAAAATTTATAATTTACATATGGGCGTACATAATGAAAGATATATGTGGCTCGCGCAGGCGGGTTAATGAGAGGCGAAGGGCTACTCGATAGTAAAAACAAAGACATTTCACTGTATTTCTAGGGTAGGAGCAGAGTCAACTGATAGATCGTTATGTGCAGATGGATTCAGAATAGGCTAGGCCTACTTGATAATACAAACCAAGAAACTTCAATATGCTTCATGAGGACTAGCTAAGTCATATTAGAGTTCGTCATGCGCGGACGGCACAAGGCGAGGCTAGTGGTATTTTGTAATACAACCAAAGCTATTTGACTGTGCTCTTAGAGATGAGTAAAGTTATCCTACAGATCACCATGGCCAGAAGGATGATGGAGAAGCCAGCACTATACAATACAATATATTTCACAACACTACAGAGGACAAGTAAGGCTATATTGATGATCATGAAGCACCGACGAATTAAGGATGCGCTACGGCTGCTAAATATATAAAACCAAGAAATTTACTTGTGCTACACGAAGGCTATCTAAGTTATATTACAAATCATAATGTGAAAACGGCTAAAGATGAGGCTAGGGATAGTTTATATTAGAGATAAAGATATTTAATTTTACTTCCGAGGACTAGCAAGGTTTTCTTACATATCATCATGAACAGAAGGCATAAGAAGTGGGAAAGGCTAGGATAAACTGCAATACAAGGTATTTTACTATAGTCAAGGGAACAGTAAGGTTCTTTTTACAGATTTTCATGCGCAGAAGAATTAAGGTTAGGCTAGGACTAGATTATATTACAATCCAAGATAAGTCATTGTAGTTCTGGGGATTAGTAAAGTTTTCGTACAGATTATCATGAACAGACGAATTACGGAGGCTAGGGGTCGATTGCATTACAAACCAAGATATTTTATTATACACCTAGGAACTAGCGCAGAAAAATTGCAGATCAACATGCGCAGGCAGTACAAGCAGAAGTTATGGCTGGTTTGTATGAGAAACCAAGATATTTCCGTGTACTCCTGGAGATTATTAATTTTTATACATCATCATGCGTAGACGAAATAAGTAGTGGCTAAGACTTGTTTATATTTCAAATAAAGACATTTGAAATTCATAGTACCCTTTCCATGTGCAAAAACAAAAAGAAATTTTATCAAATAAAAGAAACGCTTCTATCTCATTTTATTCTCAAGTATCTACAAATGCACACTACTTCATATATATAATTTGAAAGGCAAAACAAGATAGAAATATGTAGACATGGAGTGAGTGTGAAATATAGGAAACAACCAATCAATTACGTGCGTCACCTCCAGTTCAAGCTCAATGCCTAAACATGCTTCTTCTGCTTACATAAATCCGACTGCAATTTGTTTATTCATAAGGCTTCGTATGTGGCTAGCTCTCTTTTGTTATTGCATTTAGTAATTATTTTTATGCCACATCTGGATAACATATGTGTGATGTTTCAACGATGTTTTGCGCAATTGCAGATGTGTATTCACCATTTGATTTAAAACTGGCGTTTAAGTTACAATGTTCTCTCACTCGAGTAATTAACCATCTGGTCGATCGGCCTTTTTTAATTTACTCCACAGGACCAACAGTTTTTTACAGACAATTATGCGCATACTGGAAAAGGAGAAGCCAAGTCGAATTTAAATCGCAAACGAAGATATTTTACTATACTCTGTGGGACTAGCAATGTTTTAATACAGATTATCATGCGCAGAGGACATAAGGGGAGGGGGGGGGGGTTAGGGAACGTTTGCCCTATAATCCGAGATATTTCATTGTAAACTTTAAGATAAGTAAAATTTTCTTACAGACCATCATGTGCAGACGGCATCATGAGAGGCTAGGTCACGTTTATACAACGAAAAAGATAAATCCCTATACTCCTGCGGATTAGCAACACATCATTACATATCATCGTGTACACACAGCACAAAAAGGGCCGGATCTGATGTACAATACAAACCAGGATATTTCATTGTAGTATGTATTAGGTTTTGCGAACCTAGTAACAAATTAGTTCAGTTGTGACCAGAAGGATAAACCAAGGCAGCATGAACGGAAAGTATAATCTCATGCACATTCGTTTCGTGCTTACTGGCGACTCATCAGTAGGAGCCGGTATTACTCCCTTTAACCACTATATATTTGGTAGAATAATGTGGAATAATAGGACGGTACAATCTCCTAGACGAATGTGTAAACCTGTGATAGTGAAGCTAACATAATCTGAAGTCAACGACAATACGACTTCAATGCTAACTCACACTACATAATATATATACCGAGTCTGTAAAGGATACTAACACTATGGCTATTTTGTTAGTAACTGATACCTTTTTTAAAATCGATGAGTACCGGATACTAACACTATGGTTTCCGAGTCGGTACATGATACCAACCTGATGGATATAAATTTATGCTAAAGTTCACCCAAATTGAGAATTACAGCAATTTCCGAACACCTGTTACTCCAGTTAAACCATACACTCTGGCCTTCATCGATATCAGTTATCACATTTCGCGGTAAGCATGACATCATTCAATTTAATATATTACAGTTAAATACTGTTTGTTGCGAAGAGCTAATATATATGCAAGTATGTATTAGGTTTTGCGAACCTAGTAACAAATTAGTTCAGTTGTGACCAGAAGGATAAACCAAAGGCAGCATGAAAGGAAAGTATAATCTCATGCACATTCGTTTCGTGCTTACTGGGTGAACTTTAGCATAAATTTATATCCATCAGGTTGGTATCATGTACCGACTCGGAAACCATAGTGTTAGTATCCGGTACTCATCGTTTTCAAAAAAGGTATCAGTTACTAACACAATAGGCATAGTGTTAGTATCCTTTACAGACTCGGTATATATAATATATAGTGTGAGTTAGTATTGAAGTCGTATTGTCGTTGACTTCAGATTATGTTACAGGTTTACACATTCGTCTAGGAGATTGTACCGTCCTATTATTCCACATTCTTCTACCAAATATATAGTGGTTAAAGGGCGTAATACCGGCTCCTACTGATGAGTCGCCAGTAAGCACGAAACGAATGTGCATGAGATTATACTTTCCGTTCATGCCGCCTTTGGTTTATCCTTCTGGTCACAACTGAACTAATTTGTCACTAGGTTCGCAAAACCTAATACATACTTGCATATATATTAGTTCTTCGCAACAAACAGTATTTAACTGTAATATTTCATTGTAGTCCTTGACGTTAGTAAAGTTTTCTCAAAAATCACCATGCTCAGACGAATCCTGGAGAGACTATCGCTAGTTTACACTGCAATCCAAGTCCTAGGAATAAGCATAGCTTACTTGCAGAACTTCATAAGCAGATGAACTGAGAAGAGGCTAGAGTAAGTTTGAACCACAGATCTAGATATTTTAGTGCACACTTGGGCCCTGACAAAATTTCATTACAGATTATCATGCGTAGACAACATAAAAGAGGCCATGGTTAGTTTTCACTACATACCACAATATTTCATTGTACACTTGCCGATCAGTTATGTTACCTTCCAAAAAATCATACGTAGATGAATTTAGGAGAAAGAAGGACAAGTTTATGCTAAAAACCATGATAAATTACTGTATTCGTGGGGACTATGAAAATGTTCTTAAACCCTATAATACGCAGAGAGCATTAGAAGAGGCTACGGAAAGACTACTCTAGAACCAAAAAAATTCCGTGTACTCGTGGTACTTTGTAAAGTTATCTTTCAGACCAATATCCGCAGATGGCACAAGAAGAGATTAAGACTAGAGCAATAAAATATTTTAATGAGTTCCTTATGACTAGCAACGTTTTCTTACAGAACATCATAAGTAGACGGTATAACGAAAGACCATAGACAGTTTACAATACACACTGATATATTTCATTCTATTAATGGAGATTAGCAACGTTATCTTAAATATCAACATGCGTAGGGCATTCAAGGAGAAGCTACGGCCTGTTGTATCAACAACTCAAGATATTTTACTTTACTCCTTTAGAATAGACCAATTTTATTTCATATAATAATGATAGATGGGTTAATTCACTCCTAGGGAACGAAATATTTGCTCACAGATCATCATGTGTAGAGGGCAGAAAGAGATGCCCGAGTCAACTTGCATAAAAAATCCACACATTCCATTGTGCTTCCGCGGATTAGTAGTTTTTTTACAGATCATCACATGCAGACCGTTTAAGGAGAAGTCAGGGATGATTTACACTACACGCCAAGATTTTTACTCTATACCTGGGGATTGATTAAGTTTCACTAACGCTCACTATGCATAGAAAGACTGAGATGTAGTTTGCGTCCGTTTATACTAGAAACATAGATATTTTAATGTACTACAGGAGATGTATGAAATTTTCTTACATATCATCATGTGCAGACGGCAGAAGTATTGGCAAGTGTTAGTTTCTATAACAAACACAGATACTACCTTTTAATCTTGTCGATTAGTAAAGTTTTCTTACAAGTAATCATTCGTAGACAGTTTAAGCAGAGGCAAGATTTGGCTAATACTACAACTACAGATACTTCATTATACCCTTGGGTTCAGAAAACATTTCTTACAGATCATCATTCGCAAAAGGCATAATGAATGGGAAGGGCTAGATTACACTACAAACCAAGATAGTTTACTGTACTCACCGAGACTAGAAAAATTATCTTACAGATCATCATGTGCAGACGGATTGAAGTGAGGCTAAGTTTGGTTTATACACACTACTGAGGAGTAGAAAACGTTTACAGGCCAGAACACTACAAACAAAGATATTTTACTGTACACCTGGTGATCAACAGTGATATCTTAAGTATCATTATCCACAAACAGATGAAGGAGATGCTACGTTTAATCTAGAATACAAACAGAGCAATTTTACTTTACTCCTGTGGAGTATCAATGTCTTACTAAAGACCATCAAGCACAGACGGCATAACGGGGGGCTAGCCTTAGTTTGCACCATAAACTAAGGTATTTCACTCTACTTCGAGGAATTAGAAAGGTTGTCGTATAGATCATCAAGCGCAGACAGCATAAGAGGAGGCTAAGGTTAGATTGCTCAACAAACCCTGGTATTTCGTTATGCTTCAATGGACGAGTAAAGTTTTCTTAAGGTTCAACATGCGCAGACGATTTAAGGTGTAGCTAGGGCTAGTTCATAAAACAATACAAGAAATTTCACTATAGTCAAGAGGACAAGCAGTGATATCAAGAAATTCAACAAGCGCGCACTTATTTAGGAGAGCGCACGGACACTTTAAGCTACACACCAATATATTTCACCGTACTCCAAGGGATTAATAAATTTATTGTAAATATCAGAAAACGCAGACAGATTAAGGGGAGGCTTGATCTAGTTTGTGCTACAAACTAATAAGTTTCATTTTACTACCGTGGATTATACATATTATATTACAAATCGTCATCCGCGGATGAATGAAGTCGAGGGTAGGGATAGTAGACCACTAAAAGCTAATATATTTAAATGAACTCTTCTGATTAGTAAATTTATCTCGCAGATCCTTATGCAAGCAAGGATAAAGTTAAAGGTTGGGATAATTTATAGTGCAAACGAAGATATTTCATTGTATTAATGAAGATCAGTAAGTTTAGCTTAAAGATCATCATGTGCAGATTTATTAATGAAAGGAAAACGCTAGTTCACACCATAAAACAATATTTTGCACTGTATTTCTGGGGGTTAGAAAATTCAACTTACAAAACATCATGCACGGACGCAAGAAGCAGGGGGCAGGGCTAGTCTACACTACGATGCAAGATTTTTTACCTTTCTTCTTGGGACTAGTTAAGTAGTTTTAAAGATCATCATACGTAGACTGACTAAGACGATTAAGGGATGGATTGTATTATTTAAAAAGGGTGTTTCACAGTCATTCAGAGGATTAGTAAAGTTACCATACAGATCACCATTCGCAGACAAATTAAGCAAAGGCTAGATCTAGTTTATGCTACCAGGAAAGGTATTTTACTTCTTTGAATCAAGTTTGCGAGCTTGAAGTAAACACCAATCCCACTGTATTTAACCACTCGTCGAACAACATAACAAAACCACCGCCAGTCGCAACGCACTGACGCATTTCGACCTTCCATGATCATCATCAGAGTACGACGGCAAACTGACTATCGAGGATCAAACCCCATTTATATATATATATATATATATATATATATATATATATATATATATATGGAAAGCAAAATTAGATTTCCGGCTCTCACCTGTAGTAGTCTCGAATAAATTGTACTTGACTGGAACTGTCGATTACACAATTTCTATGCGGTCACGAACAATGGCGATTATATACTACATCAGGGATTTACAAAAATGATTTTACAGATCCCAATGCACAAACTGATTAAGAAGAGGCAAGGTATAGTGTATAATGCCGTCCAAAATATTTCACTGTGTACAGATCATCATGCGCATACGGACAAAGTAGAGGCGAGGGCAAGCTTATTCTACAGACAATGATATGTTACTGTATACCTTGGGACTACTATATATTTTCTATAGATCACCATGGGTAGTCGGTTTAAGTAAGTGGTATATTTGGTTTATAACTCAGACCAAAACTATCTCACTGTGCGCCTAGAGATCAGTGAAGTGGCCTTCAAAATCATCATGTACAAACGGATTAAGCAGAGGCTAGGGCAGAATGCAAATCCAAGACATTTCATTGCACTAATCGAAGACTAGGAAGGTGATCTTAATGATCATTATGCGCAGACGGCATCAAGAGAGGCTAGCGCGTGTTTATGCCATAAACCAATTTATTTCGCTGCAATTCTGGGGACTAGCAAACTTATATTTCAAATCAGCATACACAGACGGATTAAGGTGAGACTCGAGTTAATTTGTACCACAAAATAATTTTCTTGAAACTAACTTTTATCGGTAAACAGTGAATAATAAATATATAATAATTTATTTGGACAATATTCAAATAAACAACACTTTCAAATGAGAAGATATGCAACACAATTAACTGTACTTCTCAATGAGCAGCAAAGTAATCATACAGATCATGATGCGCAGATGGATTAAGGAGAGGCTATGGCCACTTCATGATATAATCCGTGGCATTTCACAGTGCTCCTCGGGAACTAGCGAAGTGATCCTACGGATCATATTGCTTAGACGCATTGACGAGTAGCTAGCGCTACTTTATGATACTAACCAAAATATTTTAATGTACTCATCGAGGTTTAGGAAAATGAGGTTACAGAGCTGGCAAGAATTGTAACCCAGCCGCAGTTAATATGAAATCATAAATATTTGTTTTTATGTGTCAGTTTTATTTTACAGGAGATGATTATAAAAGCCATTAAAAGGCGGTAGTTTGATATAAGCTTTTTGCGACTTGGGTCTATTGTCAAATGTAGGTGAAATAATTATCTCAAAAGTTGACTATGTGAGATATGTGAATTAAAAAATATTTAGGCCAACAAGATAAAAGCATTACTTATTTAAGTGGAAGTTAGAAAATAAATTAAAAAGTATTAATTTAAATGGAAAAAATGTCTCGAAATAGATATCTCAATGAACTTATCAAAAACACTTGAGATATTTAATGTAACATAATAAATAAACGCTTATTTTCGTCTTTTTTGATATATATATATATATATATATATATATATATATATCCAACTCGATAGAAAGAATCCTTTATTTTTTTATATTCTATGTTGCGGAAAGCTAGTATGTGGATAATTATGTATTAAGAATTGCGTACCTAGTACAAAGTTAGAAGTTTATGCTTAATTCGGTTTGAATAAGAGATATCATCTCATATAACCATGCGTTTCATTTTTACATGCAACTCAGCTTTAAGAGCCGAAAAACACTGCAAATCCAAAATATATATTTTTCGTAAAGGAATATGGAATAGTTGGACAGTGCATTGTCATTTACGTATGTGTACTATAGCAGTATTAAAGTTAACTTCATACACATCTTAAACAATTCGACTTCAAATCCAAAAATGCATATAAAATACAATAAACCTTTAAAAGCTACCAAAAGTATGATTCTGGAGACAATATAATTTCAATAAAATTGAAAACGAAAAACAATACTGAGCGCCTGGTACTCGAGAAATTCTCTTTAAAATTTTATATGTAACTAGTACATAGTTCATTGAATAATGTCCTAATTACTACAAAATGTGAGGACTGATGCCGATTGAGGCCAGATTATAACGCTTTGCTGGCGTGAAATAAGTTCAGGATGGTAATTATTCCCAATTTATTGGCGTCGGTTAACTTTACAGATTCAGCATACATAATATACGGGGAGTTGGCTTTGAAGTCACAAATAAAAGATTTTATATAAAGGTGTTCTTTAGCAGTACTTAGATTCAAAATCGTGTAGGAGATTGCCACGTGCAACTTTCGCACATTTCTTGAACAAATATATAGTGGGCTCGGCGTTTCGTGCCGGTTCCTACTGATGAGTCACCATTAAGGGCGAAAAGTATAAGCAAATCCGATTATACCTATCGTTCATGCTGGGTGAACATATTCGAACTAAATTTTTACTTGATTTGCAATAAGGTTGTTTTGTGTTTATTTTTGCATTACTATTTCGCATGACCTCGTCAGCAACGGAAATTAGGAACAAATTTTATTGAACATATATAACGATTTGTTCATATAATCTATCGCAGCTTATGCAATAATGTACTATGTATTAACTTTATTTGATTTTCGATTTTACTATCTTGGATGATGCTGTTTCTTAACCTCTCGACTTTAGCAGTTCAGATGTGAAAGTAATTGGATTTGGGCCATTAGATGTACTCGAATGCTGATTTAATATAAAATTTAAGGATCCACTTGATATTTGTGCTTGTAAGGCCTTGGCTAATGCAATGCTCTTTGTTTATGCCAAAGGTTATTCTTCGTTTATGTTTACGTTTAAAGAAGATCTACTGGTTAACTTTTGCCACAGTTGCACCTGTAAATATGAATATTTGATTTAATCAAACGTTACTTGTGCCGTAGACGGTAAGCAGATTATTTTGTGCTAACGTAGTAATAACTTTTTAGTCTTTAAAAGCTTATAATTGCCTCAGTTTAAACGTTATTACAACATGCTTAAACTGTGAATCATTCACTGTCTGACCTGTTGATGTTTTGTTGCTAACACCTGTTTCAGACATATTGATTTTGTTCATTTCATCTAAGTTGCAGCTGGTAGAAGTTTATGACCGAGATATAGAATTCGCTTGACCGCTTGTCGTGCGCAATTTATTCGGTATAATATTCAAGTTTTGGCCGCCATCGGCACACCTGCATATTTTAATACATAACTGTTTATATTCAACTAATTTGACTAACCTCAAATTTATTTTGTGGGCAGTTTTCACCTGAAGAAGTTAGCGTTTTAAATAATGAAATGTAATTTGAATTTTCTATTGATGAAGGAATGATTTTGGTACAATTAACATGGAATTCATGGCTGGGATGCTTTTGTATGTGTAAGCATGACGTATGCTGTCTTATTGACAAAACCTTGTAAATCGTCAATTATTTTTCTATTCTCATTCTTCTTTTTTGTTAAAACTTATTTGAGTTGTGTGACCATTTCGACTTCGAATTCACGAAGTTATCTTCATAGATCGTTCTATAATCACACAAATGATAACATAGGAAACTAAATAAAACATGAAATATTTTGGCTTTCTATAGTGCTTATCATTTTTTGTGATCACCTGCTTCATTTTATGATCTATAAACGTTCAGGTAGAATTGTAAACTAAAAGGAATTAGAGGAGAGAGGGAAGAGACAATTGATAGCATGTGACTAATCTCAAAGACCTGTACTTGTTGACGTTAGGATTAGCATCGAAATTAGGAATGATTGTATTTGTGAGTTACGTTATTCTTCGTAGTATTATACGAGCTGGAAATTGATCACTATTAAGAAATTGTCTAGTTACATTATTTTTGTTGAAACATTTTTGTCGTTGTTGTCGAGGTCACATATTTACCTATAGCAATTAGTTTTAACACCAATTTTCACAAAACACGGTCCTTATTACCTCCAGCTTTCGCTTTAATGTAAATCCTGAGAGGCTATTTCGTCTCCAAGAACCATCAGAGTAAGAAATATCGGATGCAATCCAATCTCTTAAACGTCGCAAAGCTGCAAGCCATGATGATTTAATTCCGGATTTTTTTAGGACGGTGGCGATATAATTTCTGGTGTTGACTAAACTATTTCGTTCTATATGGAATAAGGAAATCGTACCACTTGATTAGAATGAGTCGACCATCATTCCTATCTTCAAAAAAGGTAATCATAATTTGTGCGATAACCATCGTAGTACAAGCTTGACTCCAGTCGTGTTTGGTTATTTGATTTGATTACTCTATGTCGTCTTAGCGCATCACTTGAATCAAACACTAAAGAAGGAAAGGCCGGATTCCACTCCGGACGAGGTTGTATAGATAATATATTTACATTAAGGCATGTTCTTGAACAACGACATTTATATCACCGTCCCACAATAGCCGTCTTTTTAGATTTCATGGGTGCATTTGACTTGGTGGATCGCAATTTTTTATTCCATATTTTGTCGAAAAGTGGTGTGCTCAAAAAGTTTGTTAATATTATACACGCTCTCTACACAAATATTTCTGGTCGCGTTAAGGTCTACAACGAATTAGCGCACAACTTTACAACTAGCAGTGGTTTTCGTGAAGGTTGTCCACTTCCCCCTTCTTGTCTAATTCTGTAATCGATGCTATTATGAACAACACTTCCACACATTCAGGATGTAGGTGTTGATGTTCTTCCGCGCGGTAAGCTAGCGATTTTGACTATGCAGACGATATAGTACTATTATTCAATAATAAAGATGCTACTCATACCACCGTGAATAGATAAACAGACGTTGTTCCACCTCTCGGTATGAAATTCGCACCCTTAAAATGTAAAATACTTTTACAGGGACACCCACCGCTCACTCCTACTCTGCGACTGCAGAATGAAGATCTAAGTAATTTTGGATTTGCCAACAAGTGCTCCTCGTTAGAAAAGCAAATACAACTCCATAAACTTCGTTGGCTCGATCACGTTTTGCGTATGGCCTCAAATCGATTGCCCAGTAGAGCTCTGTTGTTTAATCTAGTAACAGATTGGCGTAAGAAACAATGTGGGCAGATTTTGACATGGCAGAAAAAGTTGAAATCACTTACACGTAGTATAGGACCCACTCGTCTGCCAGGATAGTCTCCACTTGAGCATGATAGTTCTTAGTTAGAAACCCTTCACAATATGGCATCGCATCAAACTCAGTAGCGATCTTGTTGCAGATGTCCAGTAGAATCATCTTCATAGTAGGGCAAAGTTAGCTGCAAGGTTTTGGTTTTTATGACGTGCTATAGTAAATCTCACTAATAATTTGTGTCTAAATTATTATTTTTGTCGTTATATATAAATTTTTTTCTGCTTCTCATGGTTATATGGCATTGAAACATTAAACAATTTTGGCTTCTGTATGGCTGTGTATGGTAATGATGATGGTGATGATAATATATATATATATATATATATATATATATATATATATATATATATATATATATAGCTGAGATACTAAAGGAGAAACATATAGTAATATGTAAACTGGCCTAGTTTTCCATGCACATTTTTAATTTTTTTCAAAATTTATTTCTAATTTCAAACAATTAAGTGTTATATGAATTCTTTTTTGAGAAAAGGAATACAAATTTAAAGAGGTTCCTGAAATAATTTAAATAATATGTCGGATAGCACGTTAAAGGTCAATAACAAGGATAAGCGATAGTGGAATTTTGTACGTGAAGTAGTCATACAATGTGTATGTGTGGGAGAGAATATGACAAAAATTAAACGATATTTTTAACACAATGCCTTTCCAAGCTGTCGAAGATGATTAGATTAATTAAATTTACGATTATTTTCTTTTATTATTATTCCAATTTTAGCCCATATGATAACTCCATTATACGTTTGTTTGCTGGCCCAACTCATATCTCTGATTGCATGTGTGATGGAGATCACATTGGCCGTCCTCTTGATTTTTGAATAAAAATGTAAACGAAGAAAACACATTCTGTGCAGTGTTATTTACATGACGTTTTATCTATCTGAGTTAATTAAATGAATCTTTGGAATCGTGCTTATCAATTCAATCGTAAGGAGCTGTGGTCATTTTGATTTTAGCATTAAGTAACTGCAGAACTGTAATGCATGTGGTCTATGAACATGAAAATTCCGCCGCATCCAACTTTTCCGTGATTGGAACATTTAGATTCCTATTCATCAGAAATAAATGTATAGACCAGGTTTATAATAGAAATATGGTCAATAAGGTTAACAACACTGTCTATTGGGTAGATTTGCCTTCAAATTTAGATTAAATAATGTAATGCTGTTCGTAAATTTTTTTTTGTCTTCTAAGTCTCATTGTGTAATATTAATATTTGCGTATTCTAATCTAGCCTTGTTTGTTTGGGCGTTCCGTTTTATTTCATGCGTTTCGAAGTTTCTGAAGTTGTATTTTATCGTCTCGTTGTCAGGCGAATCGATCATACGATATCGCCGAAAAAAGAGAAACACAGTTATAATGAAAATTGAATAACGATTAAAATTGTTTCGTCTGAGTTTCCCAGTAAAAGCCACTTAAGCATGTCCAGACTATTGTATATCAAATGCATAGTAAGTATAAAAGCAATATATAACAAATTAGGCTTTCTATTTGAAAAATATTTTACAAACGTATTCATCGAGCAAGGGACTTCAAAATTTTCGTTACTTCGTCAGCTAGGGCTTATGTACTAATCATGTATGCACATAAAAGTTTTCATTACTTTAACGAAAAATAAATGTTCAACCCGAAAACATACTTTATGTAATATTTAAAGTTTTATATTCCTATTAAATTGCGCTTCATCGGAGCACACTGCCAACTTGTCTCTCCTGACGATTGAGACTTATTTTCTCTTCTTTATCGATGAAATTGATCTCCGAAAACAGAAAATTCCTAATAAAGTTATAAAGCAAATTAACTAACTCGTATAGATGACACGTTTTCTAGCTATTGTAATTATTTTTAATACGATTTATATAAACCTTTATACTGTTGTTGACTCCAAAACCCATATTTATAAGCACATTAATATAGAAATATACATATTTTTGTGAATATATATATATATATATATATACATATATATATAAACCTTTATAACAATATTTGATTATAAACACGCGTGGAGAAGTTGCTATCTCATGAAATTAAACATTCAAATGTATGTCATTAATATCATAGTAAATCTACTGCAGCCGTTAATTTACAGTGATTAACATTCGATAGCGTTCACTGACAGTTTATTTAATTACACTTGGTGAATTCATTAATGTTGAATGCTATGACGATGGAAAAGTGGAAATACAACAGTAATAAAACAGTGAGGTAAGTTAATTTAGTTGTTAGTGCTTGAAACTGAAGAGCTGAATGCACTCAGTGAAAATGAATAAACGCTTTGAAATAATTAAGGCCTTTAGAATGACATAGAGACAACATTTTGGATAAATATAAATGTCCACTACAGAACTGACGCATTAAAGGCTTAAACGGGTAAGAATAAACAATTGCACTTATCAAGGCGAAACATCGATTCTCCCAAATGATTGTAAAGTTATAAAGATAGAAATATAACTGAAGCATAAAGATTAACTGAGAATACATGTCTCAGTCCGATATATGATATCATGCGGATAAGTAAAATTATGAGGAAATGCAAGGAAAATTATATTAAGCGGTTTACAATTGTTGAAAGGTTCTAGTTTATTATTTGGTGCAAATGAAATACCTCTGATCACCCTAGCTTTCTTCTAATGCCATTATACGGTGCCTCATCGAATATATAGCCTAGTCATTTTCTGATCAATTTAAATTCATAATCTTAATCCTAGAATTTAGTTGATGCGATTCTTGATTTAGTCTAGCTAATTTAGTGTAGTTAAATGTTATTTAAGTTCTTTAATTTGAGAAAATAATATTATAAGCACGACAGAGTTATACCAATCTGGCAATGATTCTGTGCCGATTGCGAAATAATGTATGCATTAGTTTGTGGAAACTCTTCTAGAATAGACAACAAACAAGGCAAACTTGATAATGAGTTTTCTTGTTGATATTTATGTAATTTGACATCATATTGAAAAGGAATTGTAAGCATATTTTATCCTAAGAAAAAGAACAGGTTAACTACATTTCACATTGTAAAAAGGAAGAATCGGTGAGTTTTCGTTTCCCGATGTCAAAACCAAAAGAAATGATCATTCATTAGGAAAGAATGTCTAAAGGAGGTATACTTATTCTGACATCTTCACTTATTTTCATTCTAATCATTCTTGTGGAATGGAAGTAAGGGTTATTAAATCTGGGAAACCAAGAACCGGATAAATCTATTAGAAATAGAGGCAAAGCTCAAGCAAATAGGTATTACAATTAGATATCCATATAAAGTATTAAAAACGACAATATGTGGAGTTACAAAAAAATTGAATTAAAATCGGAAAAAATAACGCAAGATAAATCGATGTATGTCCGTGAGAATATGGAAATACTTTATTTCAAATTCAGCACAAAAATTACCAAAAAAGTAAAATGAATAAATAAATAAATCAGCTATCTTATGCGTTTACCGAAGACTATCCAATTAAGGTAAGAAGAGAACGGCATCAAAAAATATGTAAATGTGAATATATTCAGGAATCGGATGTAGATCCTACAGGAAACCGAACATAAGTCAGATTGACAGGGCTGTAATCGAATCTAGATGTGTAGCCACAACAAATTTAACAGGTTAATTGATGAATCAATTACAATAAAACCTAAAAGTAGCACTATGAATGTTACAGCAGTTAAAAATCATTATTTCGATTATTCATTACGGCAACGTCTAGTAGCTTAAAAGAAGTCTAGAGGATTCACATATAGTAAATAATAAGAATAAGAGACACCAGATAATATAATTGGCTTTGTATTTCCCCATAAACATACAGTTAGCGTAGTCACTTTATTGAGTTTTATCATCATCCCTGAACATCCTTATTTATTATGTTAAAATTTCTAAATGGGCTTAGTTAATTTTTGGCCTGTATAAGAATTTCTTTCTTATAATTCCTAGTTTAAACGTTCAATTAACCATTTTTGTAGTAACTATGTGTATTCCACCACTTCTATAAAATCTGTTCACTTTTCACCCTATCTCTCTCTCTCATTCTCAGAGCCACCATTACATAACTATGTTGATTTCTCTCCTCTGTGTACCTTTAAGCTCATAAATCGCTGATAAAAAGCTACCAAACCTGACTTATTAGCTTCTGTCGTAATACCAATTCTTTAACACCGTACAGAACAAATTAGTTAAAAAGATTTAATAAATCAAGTATTAAGCTACATTACCATGTGTTAATCCTTGTAAGCAGAAGGCTTCAACAGACGTCCAATGACAGATGCAATCTCATCTTGCTTTACACACCTGCACACACACACACACACACATATATATATATATATATATATATATATATATATATATATATATATATATATATATATACAACTAATGTAAAATGGGTAGTGAAGGTATGAGAGCAAGTTCCTGCTGCTGAAGGAAACTTTGGCTGCTAGCTCCTGAGCTCTAGCACGTACGCTGTACAACTGATAAATTGATATACGTTGCAAATCAGAGATTATAATGAAGGATCATTCAAGTATTACAGAACTGGGTGTACCAACCTTATCTACATATTATTGGCTTCGAACCTTTGGATCACTCAATTTTCTCAAAGCGGACAGTGGGAATTGTTATGATTCTAACTCACGAGGTAAAGTTTTTTTTTAAATTTTAATTAATGGGTGAAAACAACCGACTTTGTGCGGCACCTTAAAGACGTGTAATGAATTCCGTGACAGAAACTTTTATCAATGTTACCCTTTCGTAGTATCTGCAATCCTATCCTTCATTGAGCACAGACAACAGTAAGGACACCTATCATAAATTATCAACCAAGTAGAAAGAGAAGTTCAAATAAAGTTTTTGTTATGGATCGCATGAATGCTCATGTTATGCCTTTAAGCGACGCAGAATTTCTTATATGTAGCAAATATGCTTTAAATTAAATGCTTAGTGATGATGGTGGATTATTGTTGAATTGATGCACGGAACGTGAGTAATACAAACTCCAGACGTAATGTAAGGCTTTTCGCCAAATGGCGTCCTTCAGCCCATGGACATTTGTGGACGAATAAATCATGTGGAAACTACTTGCGAAATGTGGTTACATAAGGGTCTGCCGTTTCATTTTAGAACACGTACGTCGGCTTGAATCATGCCTTTATTCGCAGTAGATTTTTCTGAAAGCCCAATAAGAATAAATCCGAAATAGATGGACACAAACTCAAACTGCCCTCTTCCCAATGAAAATGTGATGCTTTAATAAACTCGACGTTATCTGGTCATGGTTTGAGAAAATTCAAATAGACTGTGGACGAAGAGAAGATTCACTATGCAGAAAACATGTACAACTGTGTGGGGCGTTGTAAACGCTCACAGAATCTTTCATTTTGACTCTTAAATTTTTGTAGAGATTCTAAAAAATAGGCGCCAAATTTCTTATAACCCGGCTTATAATAATATTTGTGATGCTGTAAGACAGTCTGAAAGTCGATCTTGAGTGTTTCTGAAACAGAGAGGCCGAAAAGAAGGAATATTCGTTTGCATAATGTAAAAGTCAATGATTGTTCCAACGCATTCGCGCAACAGACCCGAGATTATTACAAATAATTAATCTAGTAGCTGATAGAATATTTCGTCTTGAACGATGGGCTGAAAACTTCAAAGACATTTTCTTGGACTTCTGCATCAACCGTGATTCTTAGAAGCAAGTCTATTTGAACAATATGTCATGAGAATCTGCAACGACCATTAGAGATAGAAATAGGGAATGCAATATTATTTCTAAATTATAGTAAGTCCAGGCTCCTATTACCTGCTTCCAACACTATATAAAGATGTTGACAGCATAATTTGTGCGCCGTTCACTGAGCTTTTCTCTTCTTCAAGGAATAAGGAGACCAGTCCAGTTATTTTGAGTGAATCGACCACTAATCCCATCATTAAAGAGGCAATCTTAATTCCCACAATATCCATCGGGATATAATCTTGGCTCTAGTCGTATCTAGACTATTTTCTTCTATTATCTTATGCCGCCTCAAGGCTTCACGTGAATCAAATAAGAGAGAAGAACAAGCCG
This sequence comes from Eudiplozoon nipponicum, assembly GCA_029291075.1. Classification (NCBI taxonomy): domain Eukaryota; kingdom Metazoa; phylum Platyhelminthes; class Monogenea; order Mazocraeidea; family Diplozoidae; genus Eudiplozoon; species Eudiplozoon nipponicum. The sequence goes on from JAQBSW010006151.1 coordinate 30,242, forward strand.
GATTCTGGCTAGAGCGAGGCTATATAGATACTATTATTACCTTAAGATAAGTTCTTATACAGCGACACGTACATCGCCATCAGACTAAAAGCAGTTTATCCATAATTCAATGGTGCACATGACTCAGTAGTTCGCACAGTACTACTCGATTTGCGTTTATGTTTAAAATATTTGTAAATATTTTGCATGCTCTATACACAAATAATTCAAGTCGCATTAGAGTCTACAAGGAATTATCACACAACCTTACTACTGACAGTGATGTCCGTCAAGAATAACCACTCTCCACATCTTTTAAAATTTTGTAATACACACCATTAGGCACTGTGCAGTTACATATGTTTAGGATTCTGGTGTTGAATGTTCTCCGCTTTGGTAAACTAAACACTTATGATTATATGCAGACGATATGGCATTATTATTTTACCCACGCATTCAATTGGATTGCCCAGTAGAGCGTTGGTCCCTAATCAAACGTTAGAATGGGATAAGACGCAATTTGGACTGATTTTGACATGACAGAAAAAACTAAAGTAGACTGCAACCCAATTACGTAGAACAATACCCATTTGTCTACCAAGTTAGAGATCACGTGCACATCAATATGGAATCGAAACGAGCTCACCAACGATCTAGGTGCAGATTTATAGTATGCGTTGCACAAATCTCTGTGCCTCGAAGCTTAAATGATCATAATGATGTGTGTAAAGGTCTAGGAAGCCTCTTTTCTGTGTGCTAGTTAGGTAAGCATATCAATCTGAACCAGATTGTCTTCTTCAATTATCACATTTTCTCCAAATTGTATTGTTTTAAATTATTATTTTGTCTTTTGTTTTACTTTCTCTAATTTTTCAGAAATATTTTTCTTTATTTTCACGTTTAATCAAGGTTACAGGATAACGAAGCATCAGTTTTTAATGTTTGTTGAGTTGCTGTCTGTGATGATAATCAAGGTGATGATAAAGACGATGATGGTAATAAATTATGTGTGTACTTATACTAAAAAAGAGTCAAAGACATTTTATCAATTCAGGATCTGATTAACCTTAAATCACTTGTCCAACTACAGAAAGAAATTATAAATCACAATAGAGAATCACCTTGGAATAATTCATTTTATCAAATGCGAGTCTGTACACAAAAAAACTAAAAAAATATATTGACCGTCTTGGCAACAATAATCTTGTTACCCATTAACTATTATTATTGGTATTATGTATTAGTTATTCCACACCCAGTAACAAATTAAAATTTCGTGCACATTTTTTTCGTGCTTACTGGCGACTCATCAGTAGGAGCCGGTATTACATCCTTAACCCACTAAATAATTGGGTGAGGAATGTGGAAAAATAGGACGGTACAATCTTCTAGATGAATGTGTAAAACTGTAGTAGTGAAGCTAACATCATATAAAGTCTCGACGATGCGACTTCAAAGCTAACTCACTCTTTATAATACATATACCAAGTCTGTAAATGATACTAACACTATGGCTATTGTGTCAATACCCGATACCAACATTATAGTACCGAAAAGGCACATAGTACTAAAAAAATGGTTGTCGGGTCGGTACATGGTAAAAACATGATAGATATCAATGTATGCTATAGTTCACCGAAATTAAGAATTAAAACTATTTCTGAACACCTGGTAATCTAGTAAATTCATATACTCTGGCCTTCATGGATATCAGTTATCACATTTCGCAGTAATTATGATATCATTCAATTAAATGTATAATAGTTAGATACTGTTTGTTGTAGAGAACTTATATATATATATATATATATATATATATATATATATATATAGCCATTATGTGTTAGGTGTTGCGGACTTAGTAACAACTGATACATAATTGCATATATGGTATATGTTTTTAAAAAAATACTATTTATTAAAAACGGTATTTTTTATTATCAGTATAGTTATAATAATGCGTTTTATTTTTGTTAAAGGACATCCGGCCTCACAATGAATACGAACATAATATAAATCAAATTTAGGCTTAATTAGGAGTGTATATGTGAAGGAATTTTCAAATTCTGGACAATACATGGTTAGATTCTAATAAGGGTAAAACCGATATATTGGATGAACAGTCTTTGCTACGTAATGCAATATTGAGTTGATAATGACAAAGTATATATATATATATATATATATATGAAATTTTAAGTAATATATAAACTATCGTTTTCGGTCAGCCTTTTAATTACGTGGATGTTATTCTGCATTGGTATCGAACTAAAGCTCAACATGAAAGTAAGATTTGCTAAGATGCATATGTTCTTATATAAATGAAGATTGCATTCAGTGCACGGACTGGGTAGCGCAGTGTATAATTTGCTTGGCTATAAAGAAATCGCAATGTGGTTCGAGCCCTGATCGTCTCAAATTCCAGCAAGTACCTGATAGATTCACAATAAAGACGAAACGGGTCTATTTTATGTATTGTATATGCTATTTTATGTATAGTTTAGTTAATACTGACAAAATATATTTAATAAAAATCCAGGTATTAAATGTTAATTATACATACATATATATATCATCCCTTAAATTCACAGATCACTTTCTTTAAAAAAATGTAGCAATAAATATTATGATTAACCTTCATCAATTTTTTTCGATGTATCGCCATCACAACACGTAGAAGAGTGCTCACTGACATGTCCACGATAACATTTTAATTGTTCAAAATTGCTTCTAGGCTTGTCATTGTAATCTTCCACCAACCTATTGGCACAAGTTTGCAATGGCTCATTCTCGGACGATAAGGTGTGATTATGAGGCACACAAATCGAACCTGTTAACGAGGTGACACCCAATTTCCGTTTTTTCCGTACATTATCAGCTCTATCGCGGTTCATTTGAGAAAACTGTTCTGAGACATCCTCAAATCTAGTGATCCTTTTTAAATCTTTTTCGGTGTTATAAGAGGCAGTAAAGGTATGCTTCAACTCGTTTTTAGAGCAATTTTTGGCGACTGGACTAAACGCAGAGGAACCACATTGTTCCAATGTAACCGTGGTGGTCGCCAAAATTGATGGTGATTGGCTAATTTCTGGTGTTATAGCATGACGTGATCCATCAGAACCCACAGATGATTTGTGAGAATCCAGACGAAAATAATCAGAGTAAATATTAGAAGAGCTTTGTGGTAGATTCTTGTTCGCATCTGCGTTAAATGTAGTAATATCTGAAAAGGAGTTAGAAGTACTGATGTTCGACATCATTTTGTCTTGGAGAGCGGCCTTCACACAAGTGTCAGCTATGCTTCGAAGAAGGCCTTCGTGTTCTGCTGAAAGAATACCGCGCTGAAGCAATTCAGCGCAAGCAAGTCCCAAACGAGTTAGATTCTCCAGTTGTTTTTTATCTACAAATAATAGTTCATTATTGGTCGATAAAGGTTGACACGTTTCACTTTCATTCAATAAGCCAACATTGTCTTTCTTGACGGAAATAATACTTTTTGACTCTCTTTGAAGTTCTATTTTTTCAGCATGATTTGAATTCTTGTTTTGTATCTCTATATCACAAGCACGCTGAAGCATCGCTTTACCATTATAAGCTGTGCAAAAAGCATCGAGTGAGGTTTGTTCATGTCGAACTAGATTGTTTGATTCTTGTTTTCCTCTGTCCTGTTGACAGTTGTTGGATAATTCGTGGACCATTCGACAATCGGCATTCAGAGCAGGTGACTTTTCATTTGTTTCATGCAAGATCTGCTTAAAAGGAATTTTTTGGTGACAGTTGTTATCATCAGCAGAGAACGTTTCCGCAGAGAAGCTATCACTTGATTTCAAAATTCTTAGTAGTTCTTCAATAAAACATGATGTTTCACTTGAAGTATAATTCATCTGTGTTGTTAAATCGTGAATTACAGACAGCAAATCTTCAATTTTCAACTTGCCTGTTAAGGAAATTAACAAAAACAATACTCGCAATATGTAAAATTGATATTTTTCTTAATTTATATTTTGCAAAACTTTTGTATTCATAGGTATTTTTTGTTTGACCAGCCATAAAACATTAATCAAAATTTAATTGAAAAGTTAAACAATAGCTTAATAAATATTCTCTTTATCGGATGGAAAATCTTGAATAAATAAGGTCCCACGGCACATAAACGCAATAATCTTTGGAGCAAATGTATAGGAACTGTCAAAATGACAATAACTATAGTAGGAATTTTCATTCGCATGTCAGCAAAACATGCCAGAACATTTTGAAGTAGTTCTGCTTTTAAGGAAGTATATTCTGTAAATTTAATATGAAGGTGATTTAAAGATTACCTGCAATCGCATAACGTATTTATCTAATCCTTGGCAAAAAGTAATAAGAAAAGAATCATTATTTCTACGCATATCTGTGTATTCCAGTATTTATTTTCGAATGCGAAGGATTAATAGAGATTTTCGTAAACATTAATATCAAATAATAATCTCAACTAGCCATAAGTGGTAAACATATTGTTGTCTATAATCCTACTATAGACCAAGAAGATTTCTGTGTGGATTTTAGGAGAAGAGCGATTAAGAATTACAAACTGCTAAAGGCGCTAGTTGTGACATTCTGCACTGCATGAATTTAACACAAATTTATGGGCACTGGTGACAAAAGTCCAGCTATGTTGTATAAAAATGTTTTCTGTAATAATATTCGCTCTAACTGGTAAAATCTAGGTCGCTTTGACTATTGCAAAGATAAGGGTTACTTGTTTCTCATCGAAAGTATATTAGAATTACAAAAATAATCATTTAGATCAATGTCAAAATAATAAAACAAAAGAAGAACAACATAGGTGTACCGTTGCAGACAACACAACATCTAAAACGATTGGAATATGAAGCGTCTACAAAGAATCATTACATTAAAAGCGCAACGACATACCGAGAGTATATAATTGGGAAATCGACGTTCCAAATAAAACAAAGCAAATTATATGCATGATATATCAAATTTTACAAGACGAAAATGTTATTTTAATGCCCAAAACAACCAAATTTATAGTAATGTTGTTTCGCAATTGAAAGCACCACACAGTTAACCAAATTTGGGTTATACGTATGTTTCTAATTAAGTTTTAATTCGGTTAGAAATAGCATAGATGCCAACTATAAAACTGTGACAGCCGATATAAAACTACCATTTTATTACAGTAAAAAATATGCTCAAAACGCCTTAAGAGATCAAAGCAACTATTAAAGAAAATAAGCTATTGCTCTGGAATGCAAAAAATGCTAAAAAAATAAATTCAGAAAGTTAAATGCAAAGTACTTTTATGTATTCTTTAACGACTTAGGAAAGCAACTTCGATTTACCAAATTACTGGAGTCCAAAGGACGCAATTTTTAAAGTTTTCTTTTTCTGAAACAAATTTACTTATTATGGTGTGAAAAATAGCAAAAATTATCATGAGTGTTGTACAAATATGATTATTATATTTGCGAGAATAGTAATCATTAGAATGGTTTGGCGTACAAATCATTATGTGTACTAGTTAATATGAGATCACTTTGAATGAAATTTAATTTAATTTAACATGCAAATAGGAGACAAATTCGTGCAAAAGTTTCCTATACAGTTATTTTTAAAAAGCTTATCAGGATGATTATCATCGACACAGTTACCAGTGATTATGAAATTGTCGTTCGATTTCCGAATAGAAACTCATTAAAAAGTAATTTTCTCACAGACATAAATAAATTGGCAATGATATATATTGGCATTGTGTACACTTTGATTAAGTTATAAATAACTGGTTGATGAATTCTCCTCATATAGTCTTGCTCAGAAAGTTGCAATACCGGAAGACATGCTTCTTTAGATAAACTATTTGTAAGATCTTAACACATGTACATGTCAGATTGCAAGCTCATTAGAAGAAAGGAGTGATACATAATTTGGTCCCAGGTAGGCTAGAATGCACACAGGCACGTCTAACTTGTTATAAATATGCATAAAGTAAAAATTATACCATTTCTTACTTAGGTTTTTGGATAATCTAAAAAGCTGAAAGTTAATGTTTGCGTTTTAATTCAATATAACGTCACAAATGTAGGAGTTACGTTGCCCTTAATTTTAAATCTTCGTCTTTTTTAAGAATATCGTCTCTCAAGAAAAAATGAAAATGATCTGACCTGAGTATTGTTTTGAATGAAATATCGTAGATATATTCCGCCAATAGATTTTAAACTTATATAAATGAATGGTATCTTATGATACAAAATGACTACATAAGGCAACTTTATGACTCCTGATTTCCCAGAAATATAACTTCAAGGCCAGAATGATGTTACGTGTTCTTGTTAAGAAAATTATGTATTTTCATGCATTCAGAATGCTATTCCAACACACAAAATTGTTTTTAAACATGATTGAAGAAAAATAGCGTATTTTCATGGTGACATCACTAGAAGTAATTCTTTAAATCAAGTTTGCGTGCTTGAAGTAAACACCAATCCCATTGTATTTAACCAGTCATCGAACAACATATGAAACTACCGCCAGCTGCAACGGCGCGGCGGTAGTTTGTTGGTTCGATGACTGGTTAAATACAATCGGGATTGGTGTTTACTTCAAGCACGCAAACTTGAATTTAAAGAATTGTTACCACCACCCGCGCAATCAATTATTGTTTAAATTGTATCACTAGAAGTAGTTTGTTTGATAAAATTTAGATCCACCTTCCTAACTGTCTTCTTCAGAACTACGCTCCTGAGATAACCAAAATTATGAAAACTAGCGAAGTTTTAAAAAATTCAATGAACCAATTAGAATAAGCTAAAAAAAGATACAGGACATGTATCATTCATTAAATTTAATTGTAACACCCAATATTCTATCAAAATATTAAAAAGAAAAACGACTAAATGGGATTTTAAAGTCAACTTTTTTATGGAACTTCTGCACATATTATTTTATCCAGGTTCGAACAAGGTAAAATACGAAATGACAGAAACTTTTATCGTTCAGTATTCTGGTACTAAAATCAGGTGCTGGTTCTTACTGCCATAAAATATTGAATTGAAATGCAACAAGACATAGTATGGTGGATGGATTTGATTTCGAACTGAGTTGATCTATTTTACATTGTGTTGAATTTATCCGATGATCAACTGAGTGGCAGCATAAAACAGTAAAAATTTTTCAATTTAGTCTCCAATATCGTTAACATGACAATCGTAATGAAACGACACCTCAAAGTATTTTAAATAACTATAAACAAATTAATGCGATTGGCGAAAAAAGTACTAAAATATCTCCAAAAATAACTAAAACTATGATCCTTGCTCTGGCATAACATTTAGTTTGTATTAATACACTCGAAAGTTGTCAATAAAGAATTCGAAATATTTAAAAATTCCTAGTTAAAACGATTTTGCAAATTTTTAGACAGCGACGTAAATTGAAAGAAAATAATCTTGTTTTCGTTAAATTAATAGGATATGGGTTAAAATACAAAATATGCTTTAATTGCGGACAAGCGTAAAACGAAAGGATTGAAAGCAGTGAACAGATTTGGTAAATTTATTAGAAATCTACTTCGTTGTCCTAGTGAGTTGTGCGAAATAATTTGCAAAACTTAAAACAGAAACTTTAGCTTAATTACAAAGGTTAAAAGTCTATCTTTGCGAACAAAAATAGTGACATGGAAAAATAAATCTTATATTCTGAGATGTAAAAAATTCGAATTTTCTGTACAGAAATCTTCTTACGATAAAAATTTTGAAATTGAATGGCATCACTTGAACTTCCTTCTCATGGCATGGAATTTTGCATGAATAATCTATCAAAACCTATATTTGTCAACACATCCGATTCGCAATTACTATTCAATTTTACCTGCGCAGATAAAATAGTTTTACCGCTGATAAAAATGACGATGAAAAAAATGTTGATTTCTAAGAATTATATATGCAAAGGCTGCGAAAAAGAAGAATACCTCGCAAAAAATGGGGCATATATAAGGCGAATATGGTAATAAAGGTAAATAAATTATGTTAATTTTATTTATGCATATGATTACTCACTTTGAAGACAAAATGTCCATTCATGGGAACATTTTGTCAAAAGAATTGAGCTAGACATTGAAAAAGATTACACAATCGGATTAATAAGAGAATTTGATTACAGAGACTCCAAATGGTCAAAGGCAAATACTATGCAACAAACGCAAGGAACTGTAAAAATTCAGCACAACTCGCTTAATACATTCATTTAACAATAATATCATATTTCCTTGCTTCTTAATGCGTGAACCTGCTACTACTGTCATGAGACGTCCTGGTAAATGACAGTGTGAAATTACGAAATTATGAAAAATTCGACACAGATAACCTATTTCACGCTATCTAACAGACGCAATGTTTTTCTTGTTTATCAATAAAACTAAAATTTCAATCCAATTCCACCATTTGAACGTGTGCTTAACTTAATCTTATTTTCTGTAAAAATTTTGAATATAATATTATTGATAACATGAAATTAATTTTTATTCCTCCATTTCATGTGGAGCTACCATAAACTAAAAATATTCACTTATTTAATATTATACGATAAAATATAAAGAATAATTATTAAATGTGGCTAAAAAGCCATACTCTTAAAAAATCGGTATATGCAAAAGTCAGAATAAACTAAAGCTATAATCTTAAATGCAAATTCGTTTCGTGCGAACAGAAAACTTATCAATTCTTTAAATCAAGTTTGCGAGCTTGAAGTAAACACCAATCCCATTGTATCTAACCAGTCGTCGAACAACATAACAGAACTACCGCCAGTCGCAACGCACTGACGCGTTTCGACCTTCCATGATCATCATCGGTGTACGACGGCAAATTGACTATCGAGGATCAAACCGCATTGAATATATATGGAAATCTAATTTAGGTATGCGGCTCTCACCTCTAGCAGTCTCGCATACATTGAACTTGACTGGAAATGTCGGCTGCACAATTTCTATGCAGTCACGAACATAAACGGTTTGCAGCTTTCCCCACATATACATATATAGGCAATACAATTTAAACAATAATTGATTGCGCAGGTGGTGGTAACAATTCTTTAAATCAAGTTTGCGAGCTTGAAGTAAACACCAATCCCATTGTATTTAACCAGTCGTCGAACAACATAACAAAACTACCGCCAGCCGCAACGCACTGACGCGTTTCGACCTTCCATGATCATCATCAGAGTACGACGGCAAACTGACTATCGAGGATCAAACCGCATTGAATATATATGGAAATCTAAACTTATCAGTAGGAGCGGGCACTATGCAATAAACCCAGAAAGGTGGCACAGTGTGAATATAGCAAGACCCTCGTTAAGGTACACTTTACATAGGCCTTTTAGGAATATTTTTATTCCCACATGAACAGAACCATATTTTTAGTGTGACAGCCAAGTTTATTGGGGCTCATAATGCTAAACTAAGAATAGTCTTCGTTTTGTCAATTATGTCATTTTTCTAGAACAGTCTTTAATTTCTTCATCTTTTTTACTTCTTGACCAAATCTGACTGGTGTGCGGATATTCATGTGTTTAACAGGATATATGTATTTTGCACAATTATTTTGCATAACCGATAAAACTGATTCATAATATCTGAATAAATACTATACCTTGAGACTGATTATAGCTTTTATTTGTGAGGGACACCTGTGACGAGAACGGGGAAATATTGTGTCTTACCAAAATGTAGTTGTCCATCATGCAATTATATTAATGCAGCAGTGGAGTCTGCCTCATGTGAAGGTTTTCGCAATGCAACTTTAAAGCCAACTCACTATACACCACACGTACCAAATCTGTGAAAGATATCAACACAATGATTTAAGAGATCGGCCAAATTTCACAGAATTTTAGAATAAAAACCAATCTGAACGCGTTATTCCAGCAAAGCCCTGTAATCTGGCCTCCATCGATATCGCTTGACAAAATATGTAATCAGTTTTGTTCGTAGGGCCGTCTCCTATTGATGAGTCGCAAGTACGCTCGAAATACGTATTTACTTGAGATTATTCCTTTAATCTGTGCCGAATTTGGCATTTCCTACTGTTTCTAATGGAACTGACGTGCAACTGGATATTTTAATACCTGCTAAATTATTACATGTATAGTAGTTCTTTTCAATTAAATAAATAAATAGCTTTTTAGACCGTAGGTCACGTTTTAAATGGGAATTATTCTATTGTTATGCATCAAACCACGCGGTAAATTGCAGGAAGAACAAGAATATATGCTGTTTATAAATTAAAGAATTAAAAGCAGAGCATACGACAAGTTTGGAAAAAGCTGGAGGCCAAGTACAAGGAAGTGTAATCTTATGCTTTAGGCAAGTTGCGACTGCTTTAGGAAAATGTAACTGCTGTATATGGTTATCGGTGTTAATTACTTTGCTTCATTAACATCTAATGATAAATACAAACTTTTAAATGATGACATGTTTAAATTTTTACATATGCTTAATTTAAATGTGAACATGAATTTGTCTAAATGTCTAAAAAAAGGTAGGCCTTCAATAAGGCCAAATCTGTCCCTTTTTGCCAGTTCAAATTACATTCACGAAGATTTTATTTTCATATTCTTCAGAACCAGCAATAGAAGAACGTCAATACATAAATAAATCTTATAGAGAACAAATATGATTTATATTTTAGATAAACCGAATGCAATAATAGAGGAGGAAATAGAATCACTTAATTTCAATCATAATTAAACGAATATTGATTGCGCGGGCGGTGATAACATTTACTATAATCAAGGTTGCAAACTTGATATAAACACCTGACCCATTAAGTACTTACATTACGTCAGTATAATCCAAGATTTGTATATTGTAGTGATCTACACTATACAATTCTTAGATTATACTGACAAAATGTAAGTAATTAATGGAGCAGGTGTTTATATCAAGTTGGTAGCCCTGATTATAGTAACTTCAATCATGTTTTCGGACTCATTTGAATTAACCAGTTATATAACAATGCAGAACTCCGTAAGTTGCATTTAAGATATTGAGATTAGAGTTCAATTTAGTCCGCAATTTTGAGTATAATGAAAAGATTTGAACGCCTGCAGAATGGAAGATTGCTTAAATAAAACTCATATAGTTGTGGTAAAGGCTCAAAAAAATTTGTTGTGACAGAATAGCAAATGTACAGTGACCTTGCAAGTTTAGAAAAGTTCATGCGAAATTATACGAAATAAGAGTCGTATTTATTATTTTAAATATCTTCTGTATACGTTAGTCTGCTATTTGTTGACAAGTTTGCCGTTGTGCACTGACACTGGCCATGGAGAGGAGAAACGCATTAATACATGCCACTGAGGGTAGTTTTTCTTTGTTTAGTGACTGGTTAAATAACATCAAATTGGTATTTTTCTTAAGTCCGCAAACTTTGTTCTAATAGTGGTTATCGTTAATCTCGCAAGCATAGATTTCCTAAGAAAATAAGTATTCTAACAAACTTCAGCCAAATTAGCTCAATTATTGCTTTTTAAATTAGTTGTAATTAATAAAATCATATCTGTTCTTTTAAATTGAAAAAAAGCATAACATTTATTAATTCGCATAACCATAATCATCACATCCTGCAGGGAAAAATGGCTAACAGATATCATATATATATATATATATATATATATATAGTCAGAATAGGCTAAATATTGCATCAGGTAGCAAAGGAAATTCGTTCAGAAGGCCTGTTTCGACCTTATTGATAACTCTTCAAATACCGTGCGAAATTTGCCATGGACGGGGCTCAAAATGAGGTACATTCGCTTCGGAGTCTTTGATTATTCTTTTCGCCGCTCCTGCCAAAGCCTACATTATTGAACGATACAAGTAAACAATCATTGATTGCACGGGCGGTGGGAATTCTTTAAATCAAGTTTGCGAGCTTAAATTAAACACCAATCCTATTGTATTTCACCAGTTGTCGAACAAAATAGCAAAACTACTGCCAGTCGCACGCACTGACGCGTTTCGACCTTCCATGATCATCATCAGAGTATGACAGCAAAGTGACTAGTGAGAATCGAGTCGCAATGCATATATATGCAGATCAAAATTGAAAATGCGGCTCTCACCTGTAATAGTTATGCGTACATTGTACTTGACTGGAAAAGAAATTTCACAGCATACATTTCCAGTCAAGTTCAATGTATACGAGACTATTAGAGGTGAAAGCCGCATATTTAATTCTGCTTTCCATATATGTGCATTGTGAATTGATCCTCGCTAGTCAGTTTTCCGTCAGCAGTGCGTGCGACTGGCCGTAATTTTGCTATGTTGTTCGATAATTGATTGACTTCAAAGGGATTGGCGTTTACTTCGCGAAATGTGTTATTTGATGCCGATGAAGCCCGAAATGTATGGATCTGCTAAAGTAACTGGTATTCATAAGTTGAAATTCTTCATTTTAGTGAAATTTGGCTTATCCAGAAATCCCTTGTGTTGTTACACCGTCATATTATCCCATATTCCTCATTTAAATATATAGTGGATAAAGGACGTAATACTGGCTCCTACTGACGAGTCGCAAGCAAGCACGAAACGCATGTGTTAATGGGATTATAGCTATCGTTCACGCTGACTCTGACGTATCTTCCTGGTCATGTTTGAACTAATTTGTTACTAGGAACGCAATACTTACCACAAACTTGCAAATATATTAGAATATATATATATATATAATATATATATATATAACTATTACTTTGATTATTATTTAAGAATTTTTAACTAAATTCCATGCTTTGCGTAAATTCTGCGTCAAGTAATTGTTGGAACAGTTAGATTTTATCGCTTCAAATAATATAAATAATTAGATTTCATCTAATTTTGTTCAAATTGGCTCTAGACGCAAGTTTAATTGGTTTTCATATTTTCATAATAACTTTTACACTAACGTAGATTCAATATTTTATCGGTAATTCTGCAGACTAAATCATTCTGCTATTACAATACAGATTGCACGTTGTTGGCATTTATAGGATTTTCCTATCTAAAGTACAAATTAATTGCAAGCAAATCTGCCGTCTAACCCTAGCTATGATTAGATATTTTTGCAACATTCTGCAACACGTGGCTTTTTAATTTTATGGAATCTTAGTTAAACTAACGTAGTGTACAGGTATATAACATGGCTCTACATTTAGGCACCCTAAATATCTTATTACATATGTTTATTACTTTACTGACAAATCTCTCGAGCAGAACGATACGGGTTTCGTATTAGAAAGAGAATTGTCACGCACTGGTGCAGACACAAAAGCCAATTGCTCAATCAGGTGTCCAACGTATAAACAATCATGTCACCTATCTTTGTAGTAGAAAATGTTTATCTCTTTAATTCAATTTTTCCAGTAAGACGCATGAATTAGTGACAAGAATGCTCAGCTATGTCTTCTAAAGGGATAACTTTATGATGTCACCTTGCATTATGAGAATTTACTTACCTTAATGCAAAATAAAATAATATGTCTACACGGACATTTTTCCGACATCAAAAAGCATTTTTAAGTTCAATAAAGGCAGTGCAAAAATTTTAGGTTCCGTATAATTTTAATTTTGAATGTAAATAAATGATATGTTTATTCAAATTTTATCAGTGAATTAAGAGTGCTGATTTGACATGAAAATATAAACATAATTTAGACCACCTAAACTGGAAATATAAGACAGCTCATTTTTGCACTTACTAGGTTTGAATGTATTCAACATTTTTCAACTACGCCATGAACTTGACGTTTGTTTAAATATGCTGGGATGTCAAAGAGGTATATTAGGCTTTTATTGCACTATCAATTATTTATTGCATTCACTTTAATAATAGTCAGATGACATTGTGTGGGTTTGTACTTTCTTTGACAAATATTAATGAGGAATGCACAGGAAAATTCAATCGCCCAAAACCTCGAAACCTAAATTCAAGTTTAATAAATTATAGACTTTTATACACGCCTATTCATGAATTTTATAATAAGGGAGATTTCTTTATTATATTCTCAGTGCACATTCGGAGAAACTAAATATATTTGGCAAAATATTTAAATGTATGTAATTACCCTTATGCCGAAGCTCGACATACACAATTAACTCGCTATTGATCTGGAATATAATTTTGGATATTGTTGGTCGTAAATTTTCTATAGTGAAGTTGATTTCGTAATAAAAATCAGCCATCAGTTGAAAAGTTAAAGAGCAGTTGAGGATAATATCAAAGTTTCAATAAGCATATCATATCATTAGCGTGAAATTATACAATTCACATGCTAATCTGACAAGGTAAGTAAATCACATCATTTGATGCGAATGTGTAATTTTTTATATTTTTTAATAAACTAAATTCCTTAATATTTTTATAATAAGCATTTATTACCTATATACTTGGAAGGAAAGCAAATAATATTAGGCCGTATGGTTGTTTAATAAAGTATTATTACTTCAACAGACTACATCAAAAACACAAATTAGGAACTATCTGTTTCTTAAATTAATATACAGTTTTTATATCACAATGAGTTAAAGCTCATAGAAACACGTTTACTGGCTAACTTTAACTGGTTGCTAAATTCCCATTATGCACCCGATTCTTGTGTTTTAGATGAACTATTCTTTTCGCAAGAACGAGATCTCTAAAGTGTTTGCCAGCTGTTATGATGAAACACAAAACTAAAATATTTCTTAAAAATATGAAAAACCTAGAGTTTTGTATGATTTAATACCGACCGATATTGATAAGGTCGTGCTTAACTAATTAAAAATACCAATCAATCAGCCAACAATGGAGGCACTATCGATGGGCCGAAATTTTGTAATTCATCTTTCCAATAAATGCGATGTTGAATTTGAGGCAGCATTTAAATTGCTATTTGAACAAACAGCTGACTTAGAATCTACATGTATTGAATATAAAAATTGGTTCAAGGCTACTTTAGTTGACCAGGCTTCGCCTTTGAAATAGGCCAAATGCGCAGAATAGTACGTATTGCAAAAGCAATATTTAAATGCTCTTAAAGATATCAGCAGAAATGTAGAAAAAAAATTAAGCAGGTGTTCACTTATGGTTTTTGTGAGTATTCTGAGATCATGTAGTAATTTCTATGTAAAAATAGAGAATTTGGGTTATTTAGGCACATTATAAAACTGATTTTGTGAAATCGTCATCACTTTTCTCGAGATTTTCCTGTTCATAATTCCAGTTTTATTCAATGATTTTTATTTGTATAAAACGATGTCGTCTTAACATGCCAATGTTTGCAAAGGTTTCTACTGCCTGTTTAAATTACCAGTTGCACCATATGCTTGTAATAATGGTATAGCAATATTTTTGCATTTGCTTGCATCTACTGATTTGTTCCCTTCTCTTTTGATAAAATTTAATCCTTACTCTGATATAAATAACCGTCATTTAGTTGTTATTCCGGTATAAACAAGCTTTAAGGCATTTGATTTCCGTCTAAATTACATAATTTTTGTTGTGACTAACACAGACTGAATTCCAGTTGTTTTGTTTCTTGTATATATATATATTGGTAATCTTTGGCGGCTGCTATCTACAGCTTACCAATCAACAGAAGTTATAACAAACAAGCTAATGAATTAAGTGCAATTGCCGTTAGAATTGTTTGATGTTGATAATTAACTAATTTGTCTAGACGTCGATCATGGACGTGGGTGTGGTAAACGAGGCAAAATACCTCAGACACTTAACACCAGGGAGAGACCCAGATACACGCAATCTCTGGACGAAAAGCTATGCTTAAGCGGCATGACTACTACTAGATGATCCATCCACATTCAAGTGGAACAAAAAGCAAAAAGATGATTCTCGTAAAGTCGACCAGTAAATTATTGAAACTCTACGCAAAATTGAAACTGACATAAAGTAATCAGAGATGAATGAGGATAAAAAAGAATTCCTTAGGAAGAAATAAGCAAAACCACAATCAATAAGCGCGACATTTTTCGTCTGTATAATAAATCAAAGATTCACAATAAACAGCTCAATTTAAGAATTGCACCGCTGTGAAATATCATGTCGTTATCTAACACAATAAAACATAAACAGACGATGCTATTGGATTGAAAAACTATACAAAACGAATTTATACTAGTAGAAATATAAAGAATAGTAATGAAACATAGCTACGCTTAATGTGTCCTTATATTTTAATAAAATCCATTTTGATAATACGTAAAACACTAATAGGTGACCTAATTAAAAATAATTGCCTTGGTTACTTAAGGCAAATAAAAATCTTAGAGACCTCTAAAAGCTCAAAACTAACAGTTAAATACTGTTTGTTGCAGAGAACTAATATATATGCAAGTATGTATTAGGTGTTGCGAACCTAGTAACAAATTAGTTCAGTTGTGACCAGAAGGATAAACCAAAGGCAGCATGAACGGAAAGTATAATCTCATGCACATTCGTTTCGTGCTTACTGGCGACTCATCAGTAGGAGCCGGTATTACGCCCTTTAACCACTATATATTTGGTAGAAGAATGTGGAATAATAGGACGGTGCAATCTCCTAGACGAATGTGTAAACCTGTAATAATGAAGCTAACATCATCTAAAGTCAACGACAATGCGACTTCAACGCTAACTCACACTATATAATATATATACCGAGTCTGTATAGGATACTAACACTATGGCTATTGTGTTAGTAACCGATACCGACATTATTGTACCGAAAAGGTACATGGTACTAACACTATGGTTTCCGAGTCAGAATATGATACCATCATGATGTATATCAATTTATGCTATAGTTCAACGATATTGAGAATTACAACAATTTCTGAACACCTGTTACTCCAATAAATCCATACACTCCGGCCTTGATCGATATCAGTTATCACATTTCGCGGTAAGCACGACATGATTCAACCTAGTAACAAATAAGTTCAGTTGTGACCAGAAGGATAAACCAAAGGCAGCATGAACGGAAATTATAATCTCATGCACATTCGCGTTGGAGTCGCATTGTCGTAGACTATATGATGTTAGCTTCACTATTGCAGGCTGTTACATTCTGTCTCGAGATTGTACCGTCCTATTATCCCACATTCTTGACCAAATATATAGTGGTTAAAGGGCGTAATACCGGCTCCTACTGATGAGTCGCCAGTAAGCACGAAACGAATGTGCATGAGATTATACTTTCCGTTTATGCTGCCTTTAATTTATCCTTCTGGTCACAACTGAACTAATTTGTTACTAGGTTTGCAACACCTAATACATACTAGCTCAATATTAATTTTGTCCGTATCCGCAAACTAGCGGTATTGCAACGAGAAGCTGTATGGAGACCATCTTCGCAGTCGTTGACATGCCTCGCCTGGCACCAAAATCCTAAAACCATTATTTAAGCAAGGTTGCTTATTCATATGCATAGATTAGATATGTTTGCTCCTATCAAAAAGGAAAAACAATTCAAAATTGTTGGAAAACGTGAAAAAGCCTGCAAAATCATGTTTTTACCTCGAAATAAGAAGAAACCAAATACCGACTTTACATGTAAAAATCATAAAGAAGCAGATTATAAAATTTCGCAGATTTTTTTCAGAACAGGTGCATTCACGAGACGGTATATTTAATACAAAAATACCGTACCTAAGGCTCAAATACGCAACGTAATGAGAATCCAAAGATCTTTCCATAACATGGGATTAAGAAAGAGTTAGATGTACTTAGATACATTCTTCATGTCAATGATTATCAATACCAATACATACATGCGTATATACGGCCTCAAAAACAACAACAGTAAGATCACTTCGAAACCGCTCGCCATGTGTTGACGCCCAGCTAGTATAATAAGAAAGCAGAATTAGGCGCATCAGAAATGCGATAAAACGTAGAAGTGAAATTTTCTTCTTCAACACAATCCAAATTGATTTACAAATCTAAGTGTCTAAGCAAAAGTCAGTAAGCAGACCAAACTTGGTAGCAATTAGCCTCAAGAGCTACTCCGCAATTACCTCAGAAACTTATTCAAAATAAAATGCCTGAGCACACCTTTGAATTAGGAAATTATGCCGATATTGAGTTTTAGCTTACTACATGGAACAAACGCAGGAAGTGTACGTTACCTTATGAATCTATTGTAATAATACAAAAATGTAAAGCTTAAAGATGGAAAATTATCACAGCCGCAATTTTCAGTAAATTTAACAAAAGGTCAACACATTCAGAATGCTAAAGTCCGATAACTGTTCATCATCTTGAAAACAAACTTTTGCGAGTAAAAAATGTTCGTTAAAAGAGTTTCATTGGGAAATTTAAACATCGGTAAAAAATTCGTTGTACAAACCAGAATTTAGTCGGAAATCAACTAGAGCTTAACACGAGTTTAAACAACCATGCACATGATATGTAGTCAGAAAAACTCACTTTCAACATCTATATACAGAGCTAGCTAAATTGAAGTTTCCTGGTCTTACCAACAAGAAATTTGCACACGGGCCATTTAATGCTATAAAGCTCATTCAAAGCGGAATAGGAACTGAATTAAAGCTCTTGATATTATCTAAAGAACCAAAGTTGATTAATAAGGGAACTAGCTAATAAATGCATAAAAGCCAGAGCGTAAATAAATTTACACCAATATTACCAGCGTCTGTCGAAACTAGTACGATATACATATAGCCAAAGTCTTTAAAAATCTCGAAGTGTGAAGATAACAGTCAGTTGTTCAAACCACGTGCAATGCATAGAAGAAGATAAACAATAAAAAGTTCACAGAATCAGAACTCTAGTTTTTAAATAGTCCAAAGCCCAGTTACTTTTTATATAGAAAAAGTTATATGAGCACGGCCAACTCACACACCAACCACGAGGGAACTATGAAAAAATAATAAAAGTAAAGCTATTAGATTTTCTCTGCTGGGCATGGCGGATAAATACACATGAATGGTATATTTATTCCAGAAAACAGTGGTTCTTGATTCGAGGTCCCGATGAAGCCACGTGAATTGAGGATGCATGTGTAATGATTATCAAATCTTAAATATTGCTAATATATAAAACATACTGCATCCTTTCAAATGCTCACAATGCACACAATGGACATTTTAATAGATAAAAATTTATATATATATATATATCAGCGAGTTCGGATCATATATCGACAGGGCACACGGTCAATTTGACAATTTCTCAATTACATTAAAACAAAATTTTAAAAATTTGTTGCTGACTACTTATATAAAACAATAAACACGTGACCTAAATATTCAAATTTTAATCAACATGATATTCTAATCGACTGGCCACGAATCACATAATCCAAAAACAATTTACTAGCATCTAGGCAAGTCCAAATACCCCCTCGACCAGACTCACCAAACATTCGATCGGATTGGCAACAAACTGAAGAGGAAAAAGCAGCTGCACATACAGAGACATAAATGTTGAAACAATATGAGCATTCAACACTGCAATCCGCACCTGCGCTGTTACCAAGTGGAGAAAATAAAAATACGAAACAAGGGGAAACGAAAGACTGCACTCGGAGAAATAACATTCGTACACGTAACAGCTAACAATGCGAGGAGTTGGTTAACCCTCAAGCCATCAATACAAGAATGACCTGATCTGAGACATCACTATGCATTACAGCGAGAAAGACACTTACATGTAAGCAGCCACAAACGCATACACACTTACTAATCAGCCCAACCAAGAAATAGAAGTAAAGCCGAGTCAGATGTGTTGCCGCCCACATAATCAAATGAAAACCCAGAATGTATATAAATGAAAGATTGTAAAGGGAAGTTTAGTATTCTTGAAATAAATGGCCATTATCCACTTTATTATTAATGTTTTTCTTCCTAATTAGAAATATACTGTGTACTATTTGAAAGAAATGTACATAGTAAGAATATATATATATATATATATATATATATATATGTATATATATATACGAAGAATATGTTCAAATTTGAGCTCTATCTCTGGTAAATTCTGGACAGTATTCGAATAATTTCTAGTAGGAACGAAACCAGTCTACTGCACGAATTTCAATTGCTGCCTTATGCCATTTTTAGTTAATACTGCCAACAGCTGTTTAATTAAATCACTATCATTATACTTTAATTCAATATAACTTCCTCACGTGACATTGTTCTTGTTATATAATTACAGATCGAGGTAGCTAGTTAGAATTTCATGACTGAAGAGATTTTAAATAGATTCTACCCGAAGAAAAGACTAACCAAAACATAAGTTGGCATATGGCTTAAAATAGCATGTATTATACAGCGTGGCTGGCGCAGTGGATAGTCCAAAAACACCAAAGCTATTGTGCCCTGGTCCGATTCTCATCTACCGCAAATTCTGGACAGTACATGACGGGTTCCAAATAAGGACGAAAGCGATCTACTAGATGAGTTGCATTTCCTATCTGGTTCAATGATAAGTTTATACGTCAGCATAAATATAATTAAAATCCTGCTAATAGACTTAAATTATATATATATATAAAGTACAAAGACCGTCTAGTAGATGAATCATTTTTCTAATCTTACACCACGTTTACCTTGTCCTGACGATAAATACCTCAAAATATACTATTATATTTCAATTTGGTGTCTATTGTTTACGTAAAGTGGCAGTTTGACAGCTTTAACTTTCGGTTGAAAGCAACATCCTAATGGAATAGCATGAGGCATGAACAAACCGAAAGTAGTATAAAACTGACAAGTGCATGCACCGTGCCGCTTATGTGGTGTGGTTTGTCTGTTGTATTACTCCAAACAAAATGTTGACTAATTCG